>CABHPQ010166065.1:0-33416 GCA_902168405.1 Peromyscus aztecus
TTAAAGGGTTGTAATAATAACAAATTTGGTGATTATCTCAAGGTTTCCATAAGTAGATATTTACTGTAAAGTAAAGGATAACAATGCTACCATCCACAGACGCAGAGTGGCTAGGTAACAAGGAGGGCCCACAGGGGGATGCATGTATCTTCTTGGGAAGGGGAAATAGAGGAGATCTCCTGGTTGGACTGGGGGCCAGTGGGCATGGAAACCTGAGGGTTCAAGTTGGGCGGGGGGGGGGGGGGCAGTGGGTGGAAGGGAAGAGTGCTGAGAGAGATGACTGGAAAGGGTCGAAGCCTGATGTGAGGAAAACTTCAATGAGTCTACAAAGACGATCCCAGCTAAGACTCCTGGCAGCAGTGAATGCGCAGCCTGAATTGTCCATCCGCTGTGACAGGATTGGTGACTACCCGGGTTGTCATCGGAGAACCTTCATCCAGTGAGTGACAGAGGCAGACCCAGAAACCCACGACCAAACATAGGGCTGAGCTTGGGGAGTCCCACTGAGGAGAAGGAGTAGGGACTACTGGAGCCTGGGGGTCAGGGACATCAGAGGAAAACCTGTAGAAATGGCCATCCTGGCTCATGGGAACTCACAGAACCTGAACTAACAACCAGGGAGCCTGCAGGGAACCAACCTAGACCCTCTGCATATATGTGACAGTTGTGTAGCTTGGTCTGTTTGTGGGACTCCTGGCAATGGGAGCAGGGGCTGTCCCTGGCTCTTTGGAACCCATTCCTCATGCTGGATTGCCTTTCCCAGCCTAAACACAGGGGGAGGTGCTTGGTCTTATGGCAGCTTAATATTCCATGCTTTGCTGATGCCCAGGGGAGGGAGGCCTGCCTTTTCCTGAGTAAATACAGGGGAGGAGTGGATTTAGAGGGGGTGGAGGGGAGGTGGGAGAAAGAGTGGGAGGAGAGAACGGAGATGAAGATGCAGTCAGGATGTAAAAGAAATAACTTTAATGAAGAATACTATAAAAGAACTATCCATACTTATAAATGACAACATTTCCATTAAAATAGCATGAGTGATGGCTTGTAGAACAAAGAGGGACAATGATACAAGCTTGTGGTGTCCAGCTTTCATTGTTGAGACTGGGGGTGGGGTCGGGTTGGGGTGGGATTAACTGACACACCTGATCTAAAGATACACCCTTTAAATAGTTTCTAAATGCTCCAAATGGTTCTGTCTTTTTTGTCCATTCCATATCTATCTGTCTGCCTGTCTATGTGTCAATGTATTGATGTATCTATGTATCTATGTATCTATGTATCTATCTATCATCTGTCTATCTATCTATCATCTATCTATCTATCTATCTATCTATCATCTATCTATCTACCATCTATCTATCTATACACATAACATGACACACATACACAGCTTCCCATCTAATTAATTCTCTGGAAGTTAGTGAAAAAAAAAATACTCCTGAATTTAACAATTGAAAAACTGGAAAGAACAACACAAACAAAGGAGGATCACAGGGGTGAAATTCTCCTTTAATGTCTTAGTTCAAAAGTGCCATCTTCTAAACGACATTGGAAATGCTAACGCTCTGTTCGTTCCAACACTTTCCCAGGCCAAGGTGACTGATGCCATACTTATAAAATGATTTTCATTTAAACAGTGCCTGAGAACAAAGACTAAATAAAATGGATTGTAAGCAAAGCTTCATACCGAGAAATCAAAGGATCTGAAAAGAAGCCGTGGAAACATCATGAAATGAAAATGAACTAAAGGCCTTTATCTTTTATTTATACTGTGAACAAATGAGAAAGCCTTGATATGGAATGATAAATTGCTTTCAAGCACAGGATGAGCAAAGGAAATGGTAATTAATACCTATTATGCCTTTAGATTTTTATCTCATGCAAGAAGAATGTGCTGTGAGATTTTGAGCACAAATTAAGGGTACTAAAGGTTTTAGTGATTTTGAAATCCATATAAGTCATCTTAAATTTGAACTTGAGGTAATTATCATTTGTATTCATTCTGAGTCACTGTGGGTATTAGCATGAAGAGATTGTAAGTGCTGCATGGCAGGCCTGGTTCTGTGATATGTCAGGTTAAACAAGGGCTTAAAACTGGCAACATTTGCTTTGCTTCTGGAATTCAATGTTTTCCTTTAATCTCACAAATGGAAGAAATGCCCCAGAAGAATTAATTATAATGTGCATAGTAATTAGCTAAGGTGGAACTTAATAAATCAGGAAAACATATAACCTGGTTTCATTAGTGTACCCATTATCATTGGCTTTAGAAGGCTCCCAATACTTTGGGAATAGTGGCTACTTTATTATATATGTTTAAAAATACTCATTCCTGGACACATTTGGGGGAAATTTAATTTTAGTCATCAGTATTAATAAAATTCCATAAAACAAACACCTGTAGTGCTCACCCATCTAAGAGGGGTGTGGTGTGGTGAGATGGGGGGGGGGGGGGGGGGGGGGGGGGGGGGGTGGGGGGGGGATAGCAGCAATGCTAGATCTGTTTCTAATGGTCCAGGTGAACAGATTCAGGCCTCAACATCAGACAATGCAAGCAGACTTCCCAGCCAATGTGAGAGCTTCGTTTTTGAATGGTAAGGTTGAAAGCAGACAGTCACTGAAAGCCATCAGGTTATTTCTTGACCTGCAGGTGATCCTTGGAGGTGGGTCATTTGATAACCTCTCAGTCTGTGGTCATCAGAGTGGTGGAAGGAGTGAAAGGGATTTGCTTCCAAGAGATCAGAGTAACGTGTTAGTTGCAGTGATGCCTGTGGCAACTGCTCCGTTGTATTCCAAGTGTTTCCTCTGTGTGCATCCTGGGGTCCTATTTACTTTACATATTGACTTCTTCTCATATGCCTGCTGGGATTTAAGGATTTTAAGTGGTGAATACTAATTCCGATATGGGTATCAGTATGCAGCTAGTATCTTTGGGGATGACCTTTTCAGTAGCATGCAGTAATTAGTAAGATGCTCATATTAAATGAGAGATTTAAGTACAGATTAATCAGGGCTACTTCTTGTAGCTAGTGATATCTACCAGGGATTAACAAACTCTTGAGCACACGAAATCCAGAGAACACAGTTGCAGGAAAGGTGTTGCGGACCTAGAATTTCATAATAAGACATCTTGGCAGCAAAATAAAATATTTGAGAACCTCTAGGATCAGATGATGCCTGAGGGATCTCAGAGTCACAGGTGGTGAGGAAGGACAAGACGCCCTGCTACTAAAGTTCTGCAGATTTTTTCCCCCTGAGTACATAGAGTAGTCTTTGCTATTTCCACCCATCAGCATACAATGAAGATTACTTTCTGAATTGCCTTTTATCCAAATTCTGTCCCTGGGAACATTGAAGTTGGAGAGGTTGACACAAGCCACATAAAAGAAAAGCTCTTGCTTTCTGCAACTTGGCATGCCAAGTCCACAATCCACATTAGCTCTCTGCCCTTATGCATGGTGGCTTCATTCCCCACTACACACTTTTGTTTTTTTCATTTTACATACCAACCACAGTTGCCCCTTCCTCCCCTTCCCACCCACCCCCATCCACTCCTCCTTGAGGAGTCAATAAAATCTTGCATATCAAGTTTAGGTAGGCCCAAGCCCCTCCCCACTGCATCAAGGCTGAGCAAGGTAACCCACCATAGGGAATGGGCTCCAACAAAAGCCAGTTCATGCATCAGTGAAAAATCCTGGTCCAACTGCCAGGGTCCTACAAACAGATCAAGTCACCCACATTCAAAGGGCCCATGCAGGTTCCCCAGCTGTCAGTCCAGAGTCCGTGAGCTGTGACTAGCTAGGGTCAGCTGTCTCTGTGGTTTTCCTCATCATGATCTTGACTCCCCTTGCTCATATAGCACCTCCTCCCTCTCTTCAAATGATCTCCAGGAGCTCAGACCAGTGCTTGGCTGTGGATCTCTGCATCTGCTTCCATCAGTTACTGGATGAAGGTTCTATGATGACAATTAGGGTAGTCACCAATCTGATTACAGGGGAAGGCCAGTTCAGGCACCCTCTCTGCTAACTAGGAGTCTTAGTTGGGGTCATCCCTGTGAGTTCCTGGGAATTTCCCTAGCTCCAGGTTTCTCCCTAACCCCATAATGGCTCCCTCTATCAAGGTATCTCTTTCCTTGCTCTCCCTCTCTGTCCCTCCCCCAACTAGGCCAACTTGATCCCTCATGTTTCCATCCCCCATCCCCTTACTTCTATCACTCCCCTCCCAGTTTACCCAGTAGATCTTATCTATTTCCTCTTCCTAGAGCAATCCATGCCTATCCCTCTTGTGGTCCTGGAGTGGGGTCCCTCTTGTGGGGCTGGAGTGATGGCTCAGGGGTTAAGATCACTGGCTGCTCTTCCAAAGGATCCAGGTTCAATTCTCGGCACCCACATGGCAGCTCACAACTGTCTGTGACTCTGGTTGCAGGAGAGCTGGCATCAACAGACATACCTGCAGGCCAAACCCCAATGCACATAAAACATAATCTTAAAAACAAAGAAAGAAAGAAAGAAATGGACTATACTCTTTTATAGCCCTTAAGCAGAGCTGTTTTCGGGAGAGTCTCTCTGGCTTCTCCTTCTCTCACAACACTGATATTCTGGGGCAGAGAGGACAGTCAGGGTGTACAGTGTTCTGGATTACTATTGCAGTAGCATTACTTCTCTTGGAGGAGCATCCAGTTTAGCCACAGGTGACTAAAAGCAGAATAGGGCTAGAGCTTGGCTCACTGGGTAACTGCTTGTGCTGCAAACATGAGGACTGGAGTCTGGATCCCCAGAACCTACATCAAATACTGAGAGCATGGAGGCTTGCATCAGGAACCCTAACATCACACAGGTGGATCAAGGAGAATCCTGGAGTATACGAACAGGTTGCCTAGCCAAAATAATTCAATAATAGATTCTATCTCAAAAAAAAGTGGACAGTGATAGAGGGAGACTTCTGAACAACAAATGTATGTGCACATTCACCTACACATACACAAACACACTCACCCAAACATTAAGCATACATATAAACACCCATTCATATATCATACACACACACACACACACACACACACACACACACACACACACACACAAGGGGGGAGCAGAGGGATGGGGGAGTATTTTATCACAGTAGACAGATGGCCTAAACAAGAAGGGAGAGATGGTACTGCCAAACTGTCTCTCACTGACAGTCTGAGTAAGTCTAAAATAACTGACCCCAGACTGAGAATACTAAAATGATTAACTAAGAGTTTTCCAGGATTAGTACTGTAAACAGATGCTGGATTTGGGAATAGGCTAACTAACTGCCCATTTTCTCCTCTAGTGTTAAAGATAGACAGACAGACAGACAGACAGATAGATATATACAGATAGACACACATACACACACACACACACACACACACACACACACACACACACACACAGATGGATGGAAGATCTTCTGTGGTAACATACTTTGCTGTTCCTTTTAGTGAATCTCACTTTATTTTTTTCTATTATTTTACCCAGGACCTTGAGGTGCTGTTTTACTGACCACTGGAGTTTATTCTCTGGACCAACCTCAAGATTATCTACTCTTGATCATTTCCCACTATTCTTTCTCTAGTCCTAGAAAAGTAGCTTGTGTATTGCTAATGTGGACCCATTGGTTTGGTGTCTGAGTATACATTTGCATGGCTAGGATACATGTATTCCCAGACTAAATTCTACTTCTGGGTTCATTGTTCCCTTAAGAAACTATAGTTCTTAATAGAATAAAATTAGTTGTTTGGAGATTAGGTTCTGGGATTTTCACAGGTCTAAGATATGCTTTATTGTCCTTAACTGTGGAAACAGCTATTGTCAACAATATCTGTGATCTGTAGACAATAGTTTTAAAGGGGTCTGCTTCAGAGGATAGATCCCCATTTAAATATAATATAGTTACTACACTGACAGGTTTAATAACCTGACTTCAACTGAATTCTGTATTGGAGAACCATTTCAGAGTTTGGGATAATTTCTCTTTTTAAAAGGTTAATTTTTATTTATTTGTGGAGTGTGTGTGTGTGTGTGTGTGTGTGTGTGTGTGTGTGTGTGTGTGTATTCAAGCTTCAGGTATGTCCCTGGGTATGTGGGTGTCTACAGAGCCCAGAAGAGGGTATTGGAAGCCCTGGATCTTAAGTTATGTGAGCTGCCTGAGATGGGTGCTAGGAATTGAACTTGGTCATTTAAAAGAGCAGCAAGAACTCATAATTCCTAAGTCATCTCTCCACAACCTTGTGATGACTTTTCCAACCAGTAGTATAACCATAAAAGGAACCTCAGTTCAAAGTGGCCCGATAATTTTAAATGCATTACTAAGTCTCAATTTACAAACACATTATGTAGTATTTCCCTTTTGAGGCTTCATCAAATCTATTGTAGAATCAATTTACTGTACATGATCATGAGCTCTCCAGTGCAAAGACTTAATAAGAACAACCACCATCATGTAAAATAGAATGATAAATATATAAAATATGATATAAACATATTTAATATAAACTTTATAAATATAAAATATATTTATAGAAAATAAGCAAAATTATAATATCTAAATGTAGAAAAATATAGAAAATATTAAAAATAAAAGTACAGAGACAACTAGCCAAACTAGTGGAAACACGTGAGCTGTGTTTCCAATAGCTGAAGGAGCCCCCATGGAACTGGACTAGGCCCTCTGGATAAGTGAGACAGTTGTTTAGCTTGAACTGTTTAGGGAGCCCCTAGGCAGCAAGACCAGGACCTGTCCTTAGTGCATGAGCCAGCTTTTTGGAACCTAGTGCCTATGCTGAGACACTTTGTTCAGCCTTGGTGCAGGGAGGAGGGGCTTGGACCTGCCTCAGCTGAATGTATCAGGCTCTGCTGACTCCCTAGGGGAGACCTTGCTTTGGAGGAGGTGGGAATGGAGGGTGGGTTGGGGTTAAGGCTGGGGGGTGGGAGGAGGGAAGACAGGGGAATTCGTGGCTGATATGTAAAATTAAATTAATTATAAAATAAAAATATTTATTTAAAAAAAGTCAAAATGATGTACATTTTCCAGTAATTGAAAATTGGTCCAAAGTCCCACATAACCTACTAATGTCTGTACTTGTTTGTAAGTGAATTTTGAAGATAATCAAATAGTAGGACCTTACTCAAAAAGACAAGGGGACAGGATTTCTCAGGAGAAAGCATTACATTTGCAACAGCAACATCTGCTCTCCCTAATGGAGGTGTTTCTGTCTGCCTATTTCCATCACCCACCTCCACACAAAGACATAGACGATAACATGGTCAAACATGAGTGGAAAGATATGAAAATAATGAGAGGATCCTGAGAATTCCCATTAGGACAGACGTGCTACATGCATCATTTGTCTACCATGGCATGGAATTCATTTCATGTCTTCCAGATACCTAAACTCTTGAGGAACAGCTGTTCTGTGTCTTAGCTGCTAGAACTAAAAACCATCCTTTGAGGAGAGAGAAGGTAGCAATGATGCTCGTGCCCTGTGAAACCACACTGGGTTGTACAGTTGACTTGAGAAATACTTTTCCATAGAGATTTCCAGGCTGTCAACAGAAATGCAATCATACACAAAGAGGAAATGGATCCAAAGTGTTGAACAATAACGTAATAGGAAAGAAGAACACGAGAAAGAGTTTGAAAATAGAGGAAAGGAGGCAGCAGAAAGGTTCAAACCAGCAATGCTCAGCTTTTCCCCAGTTCAGTGACACTGAGTCTAGTATTTCTTGAGTATTCTTTTATGTTCACCATGAACTATTTCTCTGGTCCTGACTCAATTCTTTTTTTTCCAGTTCTTTGGGAATTTTGTACAATGTATTTTGATCACATTATAACCCCTTCCCCCAGCACCTCCCAGATCCATACCACCCTGCCTACCTGTGTCTTCTTTAAAAAACCAACAAACAAAAATAAAAGACACGAAACAAACTAACAAAACCCATCAACTCCAATTTGTCCTACCCAGAGAAAATGGGGGTCTCAATCCCACATGGGACACCTGTATAGCATTCCCTCCTCCTAAGCTCAAGGATCACTGAGGAGTGGAGGTTGGAAGGATTGTAAGAGCCAGAGGTACTGAAGACGAGAAGGAACCTGTCTCCTAGACACCACAGGTAAGTTACACATAAAAACTCACAGCTGTTGGGACTGTATACACAAGACCAAGGTCAGTTCTTAAAAACGAAGTTGACTCATGTTAGAGTAGAATCAAAGTAAATTTTTCATTTAATTGTTCTTACATTTATTTATTTATTCATTGATTTGAGTGAGTGAGTGTGTGTGTGTGTGTGTGTGTGTGAGAGAGAGAGAGAGAGAGAGAGAGAGAGAGAGAGAGAGAGAGAGAGAGAGAGAGAATATGAATGCATCTGCATTTTCAAGCACATGCCAGGACAATGTATGGCAGTCACAGGACAACTTGCAGAAGCCAGGATTCTGGGGACTAGACTCAGTTTCTTGGGTATAGTGACAAGCTCCTTTACGTGCAGTCATCAGACATGTTCCTGGACTTTAAGGCTTATTCCAAGCTTCTCTAGCCCAATTTCTCCATGTGGGAAGCTCAAGGTAGGCATTAAGTCAAGGCACAGAAATATGTCAATAACTTCACCACTGACTTGAGTTCTGCCAACAAACTTTACTCCTGTGCACACTTGGGAAAGGATGTCTGGGGTCACACTCTGTCCCTGTGCCCTGAGACTGCCATGTTTAAGGATTTTCCAAGGGATTCACTCAGGTCTCTTAACATCAAATACAAAGAACTCTGTTTTCCATGCCTGCTTCACCTATTAGCCTTTCAGCATCTGGTCTTCTGTGCAAATAGTCCTATGTTTCATTCTTAAAGTAGTTCTTCAGAGAAAAGATGTGTCAACCAAACAGTGCACAGCATTACTCAGAGTAAATTTGAAAGCAGACACTGACTTCTGCTAAACCATTAAAGTCTACTCTATTAATAGGTATCCTTGGCAGTAGGGATCTTTGCAAACTATTAATTCACGCTATCTAATGAGTTTCCTACTTAAGACTCATGCTGTTTACCAGCCCCATAATTAGATCAAATTCTTACTATTAAAGTCACCTTGTATACATTATTTAAGAGTAGAGCTTCAAAATTGAAATTCATTACCTAATTAGCTTTTATTCAAGCTATATATATCCTGTAAGCTTAATGGATATCTCATCTTATTCTTTCTAAATTTTTGCTATTTTAAAATTCCCATCAAGTTTGCATTCCAAACATGAGGATTAAAAAAATTAAAATGCAGGTGATTCCTATGGGCTAGAGAATTTACCAGCATGGAAAAAATATCCTTAAAGTACAATAGCGGCACCCATATGTTGTCTATACCCAACAGCTGTCTAATTGGACTGGAGATACACTCAACAAGAGGGAAATCATGTCTTCTACTAGAAACTTCACTAACTAACCAGGTTAGAGAGGTCTTGGATCCTAGAAGAAAATCTATTACTTCCACTTTGGTAGACAAGCATAATTCCTAAGCAAACTCTGTAATTTATCCTGAGGCAAAAAGATATCAGTGTAACTCTTATCACTCAGCAAAGAAGTCTCTCTTTACAGCAAATGGATACCATTGCAAAAATCACAACTGGACACAATACAGAAACCCACGAATACTCGGGATCCCCGAAGGACCAATGAATACATCTACAATATAACTCCTGCCCCTATGACTCAGGGAACACTGTGAAAGAGAGGAAAGGAAGACTGTAAGAGGCAGAAGACTAGGAAATCTTCAGAGATCATGTCTCCTAGAAATGGCTGCATAAGCAAGACTTGAACAATAACAGTATCAATAGACATGCTAACTCAGAAGGGGGAGAATCATGGGTTCCAACCCCTTAGACAAAGAACTACAGGCAGCCAAAGACTGTTGAGAGGGAGAATAAGCCTATTTCAGGATGATCTCCCTAACTGGTTATTCAATACAACGTGACCAATTCTGAAATCATATACACATAAACAACAAAAATGAACATAGGAAATTGTATTTATATATTTGTGCCTATGTATGCATGTACAAGAGGCCATCTATTTGAGAGGGAATGACAAGAGAGACATGGGTGGAGTTGCAGGAAAGAAAGGGAAGGGAGGAAGAGTGCAATGTTTTATTTTAAAATATACTCTTAAATGATTTAATATTTTTGCTATAACCCAAGAAAACTTGTTCTCACTGAAATCTAAGGAACAATGCTCTAATTCACAGAAAAAAAGAATAAACCTGACTGGCAGGCTCAGTGGTAATGTGCTTGCCCAGCATATAGGAGGACATTGGTTCAATCTCCAGCAAGGAAAGAAAAATTTGACTATAAGCATCCTATAATGTTCTAGGAAATAAAATGCTATATATGTAATAATCTAATTTTAAAAATAAGGGCGGTAAAAAGAATACCATGCATGTTTGACAAAGAATAAAGAAATCCCATTTTATATATATATATATATATATATATATGTATATATATATACATATATATATATATGGAAATTATGTCACTTGAGGTGACAGTGCTCCTTCACAAGAATCAGAGACTATCAAAAAATCTAGTACCAGGCATGAGAAACCAGTGTCTGAGATGGTTGGTCAGGGTAGTCCAGGTGACTCCCAGAACAGTTTAGATTACTGATGTAGCCCTTGGTTGCTTCTCAAAGTTGAAGGGGAGCTGCTCCTGCTGAAGACAATGCACACTTAGGAAATAAAATTCAAACTATTGACTGGATATATCTTAAAAGTCTCCTTCTTGCTGCCAAGCTTCCATGCTACCAAAAAGTCCTATACATGCTGCCAGGAAGGGAAGCCATAAAAGCCTACCCAGCTGCAACACCTATGAATCACAGCACTTACTGACATGATTAAATACCTGTAAATGTGCAATAGTGTGGCTCACATATAGTGGTAACAAACAGTGATCTATCTAATTGGACTTAAGGCCCATCAAATAGGAAGGAAATCATGCCTGGTACTAGAAACCTGTACTTTATCTTATTTTTTCTTCGCTTGCTGCTGACTATTCTCTCTCTCTCTCTCTCTCTCTCTCTCTCTCTCTGTTTTTCTCTCTGCCTCCCTTTGTCTCTGTCTGTCTGTTTGTCTCTCTCTCTCTCCCACTCTCTTTCTCTGTCTGTGTGTGTGTGCCTGTATCTCTCTTTCTTTGTCTCTATTTGCATGTGTGTATGGGTGTGTTCATACACTGTTCATGTACATGCTCAAATGTGTATGCAGTTGCACCAGCCCATTGTGCTAGTGGACACCAGAGATGAATGTTAGGTGTCTTCCTGCATTACTCACCACCTTATATTTTTAGAGGGACTCCCTCAACTGTACCTGGAGTTCGTCTTTTAGGTCAACTGGATGGCCAGTGAGGATCTGCCTGTCTCTGCACTGTACCAGCACTTGGATAATCAGAACAGACCACCAAGCTCCGTTTCTATGTTCCAGATGCGGATCTAACTCATGTTCTTGTGTTTGCACAGTAAGCACTTTATCCCCTGGACCATCTCCTCAGCCCCCACAGCTGGACTGTTCCAAAGAGATCACCTGTCAAGACTCCTTTTTGAACATGTAGACATTGGAGGGAAACTTCTGTTTGAGGAAATAGGGAAGAGCCAGAATTTTTAAGCTTCATTAACTCACCATATCTTCAGTTTCTAAGATGGGGAAGACCTAGAGATCTTAAATCATGAACTGAACACCTAAAGTTATAGTCAAGTGTGAAGTGGAGCATGGATCACACTTAACCCTGAAAATCACGTAGGTGCACTGTGTACTGATTCTGCCAATAGTTGTTGATGCAGATTTGACCATTGTTGATGAATCACTGGGTCAAAACTCAAATTGGGGCAATTTTGCCATTCAAGAGTTCATGTGCTAAGAGACAACTTTGAATAGCCACGTGAAAATCAGATAACAAATGTCAATGCAAGTAGTGTATGTGTTTAACAAGCTAGTTCAGGGCTCCATGTATTCAGTTGATCCTCCAATCAATATGATTTTAATTAATGGTGGGTTTATTTTTTGAGTGCTTGGGAAAACTAAGGGAAATCTTAACCAAGAAATGTACAAAAGTGAAGGCATGCTCTCAAATTTCAGTTTGAATTGTTCAAATACAAATTCAAATTCAAATGAATTGTCCATTCATAACTGGATTACAGAAGGCTACTCGCCATTATGTAACTCCCTCCATTATTGTTTTCCATAGTTATCTGTATGAGACCTTCATCTCATTCAACAGCTTTATGCTAAATAAAGACACTGGTATAAATAGGATATGTGGACTTTTATTATAGTGGGGCCTTCAAAAGTATTATACTCTTGATACTAAATTAAATGTACATTGAGAAAACAATTAATTAATCCATCTTGCAGATCCTATCAGAGATTATGGGAGTCAAAATTTCTCAAAATGGCATTTTGGAAACTTATTTTTACCCCCACCAATAGTGTGTTAATCTATGTGTGTGATCATGGGTAGTGATAGGGGAATTCCCAACAATTTGGGTTTTGTTAGTGGAAAGACATTTTAAAATGTAGGTTTTAGATGCTTCCAGAAACATAGTAAGCAAGCTATAGAAGGAACATCATCCATAAGAAGTGTGCACTCCACATGAAAATTAGTGTGTCCATGGCTACCTCTATCATGATGTGATACACCCCAGTCCATCTTTTGCAGACTCCATTTGTCCACTTAACCATTGTGTTCACTGCCCTAGGTCACAGAAGTGGGGAGACAAAAATGTACTGCACTAAGCTACTCAGGGGTGAATACAGTAACAATAACAAAGTTAATGACTTCTTCCAGATCCAGAGATAAGTTACAGTACACACAGATCAGTGAGAATAAAATATGATCGTATATAACCACAGGATTCCAGTAAGATATGCCATTGTTGGCTCCACTCATTCATTGTACATACCTAACAAATTTAATAAATATGGAACACAGAGGTCACTATAAGACCCATCCCAGAGAATGGAGTTTGTGACAAACAGTGCCTATGTCATATTGAGGATTGAGTATGAGGACTGAAAGTCCCCAATCCCTGCAGAAGTTTCTTTCATACAAATGTAAGGAAGGTGAATAATGAATGAAGGAAAATGAACAAATCTGTTTCAGATTACAAACCAAAGCTAAAGCAAGAGTCACATAGTCAAATTATCTATCCCTTTAACCATGTCAAATTTAACTCTAAAAGTATGTGGTGTGTGTTCTCCAAAATTAAGTTAATTCACTATCATTATATATTCATTATAATCTCTCTCTTTTTGTTCTCATTTCCTCAGAAAACATGTTTGACCCAGCATCATTAGCAATGAAAATTGTCAAGTGTCATCCTTTGAAGCAGGTGTTATGGCATCCTACCACTTAGCACAATAGAGGTAGAGAGGAGGATGGAGAAGTCCGGGTCAGCATGGACTACAGAGTGAGACCCTGCCTCAGGAATCAACATGAAACCAGAATAAACCAAACAACAAAGTCTTCCACCAGAAATGACACTTAATGTGTTCTTCTAAGAAGCTTACTACAATAGATTCCTGTCTCTCCATGGAAGTTAATGTCACAGCAAAACTGACAGATGCTGTTTGTGAAGGATGAATTGGGTCACACCCATCACATTATGATAAAGCTAGACACGAACACACGAACTTTCATGTAAGATGCATGCTTGTCCTGTTTCATCCCCCTTTATTAAATTGAAAATAGATTCTTCTCTCATGCAATACATCCTGATCACAGTTTCCCCCCCACCCCTCCCTGCCAATACCCCCACCCTCTGCACAGCTCTCACCTCACCCAGATCTGCTCCCCCTCTGTTTCCTCTTCAGAAAAGAGCAGATCCCCAAGGGATGACAGTCAAACAGGACAAAACATGATACAATAAGACAAGGCAAAATCCGTCATATCCACCATGGACAAGGCAACCCAATAGGAGGAAAAGAGGCCCTAAGTGCAGACAAAAGAGTCAACAGATACAGCTTCTCCCACTGTTAGGAGTCCCACAAAAACACCAAGCTAGCAGCCATACCATTATGCTGAGGACCTGATACAGACCAGTGCAGACTCCTGCTGCTTCAGTATCTTTGAGCCCTTGCATGCCCTGTTTAGCTAATTTGGTGGACCATGTTCTCGTGATGTCCTCCATCCTCTCTGACTCCTATAATCTTTCCTCCCCCTCTTCCACAGGGTTCCCCGAACTCTGAGGGGTTGGACCTGATAGAGACCTTCAGTTTAGACACACTCTCTCTCTCTACATAATGTCTGGCTGTGAGTCTTCATCTTCAGGAATGTGTCTCTGAAAACAACCCAGGCTGCTTACTTGGAAATTCCATGTATATGTATCAGACCTTGGAATTATACTTTCTATTTTTATAGATGGCATTGGGTATTGTGGTATTAATGCTTAGAAGACAAAGACTAAGAAGTAGAGGGTGTGACATAACAGTGCCTGTGGTGATAGTCAGTATAGAAGAAAGGTCATGATGCGTCACATTATCCCTGAAATACTTTGGTGAGCAGTATTAAACACCTGCATAGCTAACTCACACTGAGTCATCTTTGTTTCCACAGGTAGGGAGTTCCGTGTGAGTGCCACACAGAAATCTACAGTCATTTTATCTAGCAAATGAAAGGAAAAGTTTGAAATCATTTCAGTTGCTACTGCTAACATCCAGCATGGCCAGGTGAGAGGAATCATACATAATTCTGAGTTCTTAGCTACATTTGTGAGCTTTTATAAAAATAATAGCTTTCAAATAAATACTTTGTCAGAAATAGGATCCCTGTACAGCCATAATTTCGTGGTGATCTGTGTCCTTAGAATCTGGATGTATGTGAGAAAACTATCTAGTGTCTCCTTTGAGGCCCACATTATGTCCAGATGCCATCTACCTCTAATTCTTCCAGATCCCTGCAAACTTTCAGGGGTGTCTCTTACCATGGGCTATGGCAAGTGTCAACACTGCACTTCTAGGAATCTGTATCTCCCTTTGTATCTTCTTTCTAGTTTTTTTTTTTTAACTTGGGTAGATTTTACTGATGTCCTTAGAGATTATGAAATGCATTACCATTTTTAGTTGTGAAAACAAGTTTTAAAGCAGACTTAATTTTAATTATTATATACCCTGCAGCCACCTTGTACAAGCTAAGTAAAAGCCATACCTCCTGACTCACCAGTCCAATAGTAAGACGAGCTATTCACACATACTCCAACTGATGAGCACATTTGTTTTTTCTGATGCCATCAACCTTCTCTCCAAGCACATTGCAAGGCATGTCTTTCCTCTCTCATTTTTCCATAGCTCATACTTGCTTGCAAGAATGGAAACTGTGTGTGATCTTTTGGGAAACCACTGCTTTAGGTTCCTATTGACAGATCTCCCAAACATATGTTGAAGTCTCTAAGCCTGATGTTCAGAGAGGTGTTTAACTATGTTACTTATGCAACATCCTACAGAATGCATTCAAAATAGATGTACCACTCAAGTAGAAACACTTGTGCCACATGAAGACAAATTCAGTGTCCTGGGAAATGCATACACAACTCAGAATTGCTGTTACTTAATCCCACAAGATTGAACGTTCAGAGAGGACAAACATTTCAATCCTTATTTTATAAAAACATATATCCTATATTTCCTAGGATAGTAATCACTGCACAAAAATACAGTAACTATTTGTTGAATGAATATTTGTTATGGTAATAGTGAAAGCTTAGCTCTAATGCCTCAATTTTATGTTTGATATTATTTTCATTTTAACCAGATCATAATGATTTCTTTCTTCACTACATCTTCTCCAGTTATTACAAACTGCATAATGTGTAGAGGTGGAGGTACCAGCCCCCAGCCCCCACTCAGGGTTCCTTAAGAGAAATGCTTCCAGGAGTAAGGGAAAAGTGAAAGATTTCTCTAATAACTTCACACACACAGAGAGCCAATGCTCTTCATTCTGTGTGCTCTTTATTGTTGCGTTCTTTGTTTCTTCCATCTTTATTCTTCTACCCTTCTACATCTTTATTCTACTACATTTTTGTTCTACTACATCTATATTCTACTACCCATTACAAATTCCATATATATATATATATATATATATATATATATATATCCATTCATTAGCAACTTGTTAGTAAAAATTACAAAGTAAACTCTCAGGGACAAGTATTCTGGTAAGAGTCACACTTGGCAAAGACTTGGTCAACTTAATTGGTGATTGACAACAGCTGTCAGTTGTAAAATGTTCTGACTGTCTCTTAAAGGGATAGCTACAAGGGTACAAGGGAAGAAACTAAACCAATGAGAGATTTAAGGAAAATGCAAAGAATGTGTGTACTATTTTATGTGATTAATAATATCAGGACATGGGTAATCAGTTCACAGTCTTTTAATGCTAATTTCCTGACTCTCAGGACCTATACACAGTCTACTTAGCCAAAATCTTGCATTAAAAACTGGTGTATAAATAAACACAAAGTGTTAAATGTTTTTTTAATCAGAGGGGGAAGTGCTTGTGGAGGAAGCTGAGGGCAACATAGGTGTCATTGATCTCTAGAAGGACTAAGATATACCAAGGCCAGACACCTGCACTATCACTTCTGGTTCTCTATAATTCCTTGAAGGGCTTAGGTCCAACAAGGCCAAGCACCTGCAATTCTGCTTTGTGAAAGTTCCACAAGGACACTTGGTTTGGCTGATGTGCCTTACCAGTGGCTAAGGATGGAGAACAAGACCTCTAAGTGTCTACAGTCCACATGGAACAATAGATCTAGTTATGAAGCATATTCTAGTATGTTTCTATTCATCAAAATTATACAGTTAAATAAGAAGTCATCTTCCCAACCACCCACAAATATGTGTGCCCAATAGATGGAATATATACGAGAGGTAAACACACCAGCATTGACACAAGCATTGGGAAAACACCCAGAGCTGTTCTCAGGGAAGAAATGCAGTGGCACAGGAGAATTACAGACAGGAGCAACTGGTCATTAACAGTCAGTGACTCCACCGTCTTGCCAGGTGGGGCTCCCCCTCAGAGAGTCTGGTGGGCCAGCCTGCTGAACACTAGTTGTCACCTGCTGTATACTCTCACAGACCTGGACAACAATGGATTAAAGTGTATACACACCCACACACAAATATGCACTCACATCTACCATTTAAAAACTTATGTGTAAATGTCTGTCAGAACATGTGGGGTAGAGAGAAACTAAGCCTCATATCCCCGTCTTTCAGGTTATTGACGTGATCCAGCAACATTCTACACAATGTGATGCCTTTGATTTCTTCTGAAAAGTTGCCATGCTTTTCTAATACAGTTGCTCGAGATTAAATCAGACAGTGTAAGATGTAAAGAGGATCCAGCATTTGATAAAAGGTCTGTAAATGATACATCTTGTAAGTAATACCCACATGAATAAGTTATCAAATATTTTATGGTTAGACTGAATAATAACTTTCATCTTAAGAATCTAGCCCTGCATGTAAGAAAGAGTGTAGGAAGGGTGTGATTGATAAGTATTGTTGGGCTTTGGCCACAGGGATCATTATAAAGATGGGTTCTGTGGTGCTGATATGATGCCACCTTTTATGAATAATCTGACAATTCTCTTGTTCTGGCTAACTATCCTGTGCCACAAGCTAACATTTGTTAGCTCTACCCTGCCCTGGAATTAAAATTGCCCAATAGGTCTAAAAATTCCTGATTCACTTTATTAGAAAGCTGCACACATTTAACTGCTTTTGTTTATTGCTTATTTTTCTATGCAATATATATGAGTGGGTATCCATTCACAATATTCATACTTTTAAAAGTATTTATGTTAAAATTATATATTAACATCTTTGCTCTGAGCATGATTTTATAACATAGTCTGGCTGTGAAATTAGTGGCTCAGTGCAAATATTTAATGATATCATAAAATTCATAAATGTGGACACAGCTGTCTTGTCTCTAATTTTATATATGAATAGGCAACAGTTATGAGGTTTAATATATAGAAAACAGGTTTAAAAGACACAAATTAGAACAGTCATGTATAGTTTTAATTTCTCAACTTCTATGACTCTTTAGTAGGAAATATTTATTATGTGCAGTGTTATCAAAATTATTTATTGGTGGGAAACCCTAAAATGGAAAATATTAGAAATTATTATACCCACACTTCCTTAATCACAAGGGCTGATGAATCTACAAGATTAATTGATTCATAATGTAATTCATCAATAAGATTCATAGGATTATAATTAAAGACTATATTAATCTGCATCCAAAAACAACATTTATTCTTAAATCTAATCATAGTTTCTGTTAGGGAAGTTATGGATGTATTATGGTGTGAATATGAAATATCCTCCACAGGCTGGCATGTTAGAGCATTTCATTCCTGCCTGATAGTGCTGTTTGGAGTCTGTGATACTTTAGGAGGTGGAGCCTAGTTTGAGGAAGTGTTTCACTGGGGACAGACCATATATAGATAGATAGATAGATAGATAGATAGATAGATAGATAGATAGATATAGATTTAGATATAGATATGGTCTCTCTCTATAGATAGATAGATAGATAGATAGATAGATAGATAGATAGATAGATAGAGAGACCAGCTATCTCCCACTGTCAAAACTATGAGGCTTTTCCATCTACATGCCTTCCCCACCATGACAGAATATATACAGTAAGCTAAGACCCAGAATAAATCCTGCCTCCATTATTCTCTGTCAGACATAATATCACAGTGACCAGAAGTGTAATGAAGACGCTGTATCCTTGATTCATATAAAATATCCTTGCTTAATATCTGCAAGGCTGGCCTAAAACTAAGAAGGGGTTGAAGCATGCCTAAAACTGCACATCTTCTCATCCAAAGAGGGGCAAGAATTTTGCTGCACCCCCCCCCCCCCGCCGCCCCCACCTCCATCCCTGACCCCGCCTCGCTAGGGCACCAATAGACCCCAGCAGATAGACTTCTCTAGGTGCACATGTGCCCTGTGCATGTAGCAACTGATAAGTTCATGCATCTCCAAAGCTACGAGGACAGGTTGCTGTTTATCTGTCCATTGAAACATCCTGGGCGGAACTCCCTTTTTTTTTTTCTATATGACCTCGTAACATTCCTTCCTTCAGCCCCTGCAGTGCTGACCTCCATTCCCCATTGGGCTAGTGCCTAATGGTCTGACCATCCTGGGAAAAAGTGGCACTTGAGTCCAGAAAAACACCAAAATATATAAAATATAGGAGCCCTATGCTAATGGCTGAAGTTCACAGAGACTGATACAATTATGTATTTCTGGAGCTTTTCAAACAGAATTCTTTTTTAACTTTCCATTTTGTATATTTTCTGAATGGAGCCACACAGAGTTGTTATAATTCTCTGTGATAAAATACACTAAATATCAGAATGAAAGGAACCCTTGAAAACACACTCATGTAATGGAACAAATCCAGTTCCAATTTAGAAAACTGGAATCAACGACAGATACTAAAATTACTTTCAATCTCATTTGGTATTATACTTCTATTTTATTAAATTAATAGAGTTAATGATTAAATTGCTGAATCAAATTTTATTATTTTATATTACTTACATATTTTTGAAAACTACTCTGGCAGTTTGTATGTACATAGCAGGGGATTGTGAATCTATTCTTAGCACAGTGAATGACTGGTAAGGGAAAGGTGCTTATCCTCATTAGTGTTATCCCACAGATCTGGTTGCTGAAATCCAGCCTTAGAAAACACATAGAAAAAAGACCCACAGCAAGGGTGCGAGCAGTTGACAGATGATCTGGTTCAAACTGTTGGCCCCAGTTTACATCGAATATATATATACCCTGGTATTTATAAGAAATTCTGACAGATGAGGCTCAGTCTGGATTTCCACCTACTCCTGACCTATTCTACTTTCTACCTTTGTCACGAGCAGAGAATATTAAGTACCACAGCTCATCCTGTATGCCAGTTCCCATAAAAATCCTCCTCAAAGCCCCAATGCCTGCAGAGGCTCATCATAATCAGCTTCATAACCACAGAATTCCATTAAGTTTCCCTGTGAACATGATGTCTCTTCTGGTAAAGGGTCTTAAAGTTCTGATGCTAAATAACTGTTCTCACTTTGTTATCAAAATTAGTTATTTCTGTGAATGCCACTGAACCAAATAAAATGATAAACACCAGAGTCTTAAAATCAAGGAATTCGACAGGTTAACAACATTCTACATTAACAAAGAGAAACATTGGTAATGAATCATCAGAACCAGTAGAAGGCCAGATTTAGAAACTGAAGATTTTAGTACAGCAGTGAATAATAACTTAGTGTGTACAGTCTAATCTAGGCACAAAGAGTCAGAGCCTCTAGAAGGGAAGTCTCATTGACTCTTCTCAATTCATAGGGTGGGATGAGGTTCATTTTTCTTGAAATATACAATGCTACAAGGAAATAAGCCTTGAAAACTATTTTGTAAAAATTCCTGTAAGAGAGGCTGCTTCATATTTCCACATAATTGTAGTACATAACATTTTTGGTTAAGGTAAACACACACACACACACACACACACACACACACACACACACATTTTCCTACACACACATTTTCCTAGTGTTGGTTATGGCAGGTTTCCTCATTTCAATTTTCTATCAGTAACATCTATTCTGTAATACCCTTGGCAAAATATAAGAAGGATCAATTTGATTCTTCTTAGAAAAATAACCATATCTCATAATTATTTTCAAATGTAAACAGCCAAAGCTTCCCACAGCAGGGTACAAATGTGGTAAGTCAAGAGAATCAAACATTGCTACCTCATGCAGATATGTAGAAGCATATGTAGATCAGTAAGCATATATAAATCAGGAATATTTCACTTAAAATGTGTATCTTCTGCATTAAGCAACTTTGTTAATTAGCAATAAATAAGTTAATAGCAAAGGGCCAGTTTCTCTGCAGACAAAAAATACCTGACTTTGGAAATGATCTTTGTGTGCAAAGCCCCTAGCATTACACCAATCACCATTATTTCACAAATGAAATTAGAATACATTTAAGTTTTTTAAAAACTGTCTCACTCTGCCTCTCAGGGCATAATGATTGGTGTAGTTTTCAGCATAAATGTTATTCAGACATGATGACTAATTAGTTTTTACATAGACCACTGGATTAACCTTCAGGCACTTGAGGACTTCCACAGAGCAGGTATGAACTGGAACAATCAGGAAAGAGGTAGAGGAAGCAGGCCCTGGCCCACATGCTGTATTCTTGGGAGCTTGGAGGTACAAAATATGCTTACTCATGATCTGAGCTGATGCCTCTGTTCAAAGCATCAGAAGCCTCAAATCCTCTAGTCTGTATACAGGCCAGTCCTTCCTTCTAGGGCCTGAAACAAGAACCATAGGCAGCACTATGGCCCAGACTCGTCTGCAAGAAATGAAACGCTGGAGCAAAAGTTTTGCCATGGTTTATCTCAGCTACAGATTGTGTGCAATTTTGAGGGACAAGATTATGATCTGAAGCATCCACTCCACCCAACACTGTCTAAAAGCAACAGTCAGCCTTTAGCATTTATGAATTCTCAGCAAGTACAGGATGCAGCTTCTTACATAATTGCTTTTCTAAAACAATTTAATTATTTATTTTATTTTTGGAGATTATAATAGAATTATTTCATTTCTCCTTCCCTTTCCTCCCTCCAAGCCCTTCCATATATCTCTCCTTTCTCTCTTTAAAATTTATGGACCCTTTTCATTACTTGTTCTTACACACACACACACACACACACACACACACACACACACACACACACACTCATAAATACATAAATACATTCTGCTCAGTCTGAATAATGTTGCTTGTATGTAAGTTTCAGGCTGAACACAACTCCTGCCCTTAGGGGCCATTGAAGAAGAGGGGCTGGAAAGACTCTCAGAACCAAAGGATCAGGGAGTTTGCTGTAAGGTTGTATTTCCCAATAATGTCAGAAACTGTACCTGTAAAGTCTCACCAACGTGACTGCCTCACCAAGAGCTGAACAAGAACAATAATAATAGCCATGATAACATGGATGGGGAGAAGTCCACGATGCCTCAATCCTACATAGGCAACTAAGGACTGCTGAGAGTGGGAAGGTGTCTTTTCCGGGGAAGAGCATACCAACTGTTATCCAAACAAAATGGTCAGTTTTCAAACTGAAAAATCTATTATTGTAAGTTTACTATTAGGCAATGTCTAATAATCATGATAATGGAAGTATCTGATTTTGTATGGGCTTGAATAAAGTTTTGTTTTAGCAGCTTAGAGATCTTTTTCACATTTTATTTCATGCAGCCAATTATCTGTTCACTTCGTGTACTATTTGTGTCAGAACCTGGAATGATGCCTGGGAAACATCCTCAGTGTCTTAAAAAGAGAGTGGGATGCTCTCTTGTAGCACACATTAGTTCCCAGAGCCCCACCAAAGGGGTAGGGATGACTATGTCCCTTTTTTCCTATTTGTTTCTCAGTTTAATTATTCAGAGTCATTCCCAGAACATCTGTGCTGTTCCAGGTCAGTAGATCTTCAGAGTTGTTCTCAAGGACAGACAGTAGCCCTGAAAACACAATTAATGCTGAAAATCAATCCCACTATGATAATATTATATAAAGCACATTTACTATCTGAAAGAACATTTCACTGACTTATCTAACACTGGGAAGACACAGAAGCAAAAACAAGAAAGGAAAATACGGAAAAGAGTGGACAATGGGAGTGACTGCAAAGGGCTGAAGACAGTGCAAGGGGAGGACAGGACGGGACAGCTCTAGAGAGTCCACACACGAGAAATGGCAGGGCCACTGCCTCCTTACACGCCCAACCAGCCTACCTTGACAGGTGGTCCCCAGAGGGAAATCAGGACCCAGGACACACTGTCACACAGTCACTTGGTGAGGCGAACACATGAGTCCAGCTAAAGCCACCAGCTCCTTTTAACTTAACATTTCTTTTGCTAGGCATGCTGAGGCCTGTCTGCAAGCCCAGCGATCACACAGAGCAGGGAGGCAGGGGAATCATGAGTGTGAGAGCAGCCTGGCCTCAAAAAAAAAAAAAAAAAAAAAAAAAAAAAAAAAAACCAGAAAGACAAAAATATCTCTCTTGAGGAACACTGTTACCACATCATACCTGGGCAGATGAAACAAAAATTATCTTTGTAATCTAAACATTATATAAAGATGTCTAAATATCATAAAATTTAAATCTATGTTCATGGCTTGCTGGGGTATACCAACACTATCAACCTCAACACTATTGGTCCTGTAGGTCAGAATGTTAGGTGTTATGATGGGCTGTCCAGTGCATTATGCATTTAACAGTAGCCTAGACCCTTACTCATTGAATTCCAGGGTTCCCTGCATCCCACCTCCTTTTGGTGACCACTGCTATATTCATCAGATTCCAGATGTTTCCATGGTGGCTAAACAGTACATGCTGAGAACCAGCTCTAGAAAAGTTCTTCATTAGACATGAGTTGACAGTCGAGTAGCAAGTACTCTCCTCCACCCTTAGATGTCTACATGCCTGTGAGAAGCAGTATCAGGAGAGTGTGCTTAATCTATCTCCAGAGTCTTAGCAGAAACCTGAAGTCCAGGGTAATGAAAACACTTAAGTTCCAAGTTGCCTGTGGCCTGGCCAAGGACAATAATTTAGTTATCATGTCATATTTTGGAGCGGGTCAAGATCCAATTTATTTTGAAAAGGCAAAACTTCAGCTTAGACTAATTCTTGAAATACTTGAGACAATCACTCTATAGATCCATATTCAGTGTCATTTTCACCAAATCCCATGCAACTTTCTTTTCCTTTCTCCAGCATTTATACAATTGAATCTTTTGTCAAGCATCAGCACAAAAAGTATTTGACTTATAATTGAAAGCTACTACAGATGAAAATTAGAGTTACACCCTAGGGGATACAGTCCTGACTGAAGAGAAAGAACTACCTACATTATTAAAACATTTTTAATTTTTTTCTCACGAGCGATGAAAATACAGCTTCATTTACAGATGTAATTTAAATATGCCCTTAATTAAGATGGCACTGTGAATCGCAGTCAGGGATATAACAAAGGGACTTGGGAGCAGTGAGGCGAACATGGGGCTGGACAATTAGAGACCGAGTTGGTAAACTATGAGCCCTCATCATGCTCACGCTATCATTTTCTTCTGGACTCCACTCTGCATCTCGCTGTATTTCTCACCATTTTCAAGCTCAGAACAGCTTTGGAGTTTTGAGCCCTGCACTTATGGTAAAAATAAATTGAACGGCTAAAAAAAAGCACAGCAGCTCTAGTGGTTGGGCCCAAGTCTTCAACACCATACTACTCCAATCTTCTCACACACAAAATGTGCACTGTGCCAGGTGAAGAGCTTTGTGGAAGGCATACGCACCTGTGTATTTGTCTGCCTAGCTTGGAAGAGTAGCTGGCATACACATGTCCAGGCTGAATGCTGAGCCCTTTCATCAGCCTCCTTTTGGTAAGTGGCCAGGGATCATAGCTGTGTTCACAGCTGTGTGACAGAATCTCGTATGTGTGATGATTCCCTCCACGTCTTTTGCAATTATTGAGCAGAGTGAATGTAGTTTTACGAAGGAAAACAAGAAAAGAACCGAGCGTGGAAGTCCCTCATTGTTTATATGGATATATTTGGCACGGTGAGACATAAACTGAATGTTCTGTTTCCTTGGCGCCAGTATGAAGATTTTGCCCAGGGTTATTTTTGCAATTCTGTAATCTTCTAGACAGTTTTCAAACTACCACTTCTTGAGACCACATGACTTCAATTCTTTAATTCATTCTTCCGAATATTTCTAATTTTAACCGTGATGAGAGCTGAGTAAACAAGTAAATGTCCACTTAGTTTACAAACCCAACACTTCACACACATGTATGTAACACACAGGGCAGAAATAGCTCTTTTAAAATATTGTGTTATAATCAGTTCCTCTGCCCAGAACCACCTGCTTTGACAGTTCTTAGCCGGGAAGAAGGTAGAGAGGACAAACTAAAGGTACGTTTCAGGAGAGAGGCAGGGGCAGTGTGAAGTCTGGAATGCATTAGCTGTGGCTGGCAGCTGTTTCTTCCAGGCGGAGTCAGAACTTCTCCAGCATAACAAGAACCCTTCCTGAAGTGGTGAGCTTTGAGGAGTTCATCTAAGAGGACTCCAGAGGAAAGCCCCAGGAGCACTGACGGGAATGCCTCCAGCTAGGAAAATATCTCAGCCAGGAAGGCAATTCTGCTCTTTCTTTACTGGTGGAGAAGCAAAGCCAGCCAGCTCATTTCTCCTCACTTCATTCCTGCACTCACTTGGAGAAAGCAAAGGAGAAATAGGAGAGAATTTTAATATGGGTGTCATTAAAACATCACTTAGGTGGAAGAGAAAGGCTTCAGCATGAAAAATGCAGAGAGTGCAGTCTAGACCAACAGTAATATCTGCCTCACTAAGAGGGGAAGAGACACATGCCCGTGAAATGCTGGCTTGGCAATAACTAGGGGCCTGGGAGAGAACTCTCACAACCTAGAGTTCTATCCCGTGAAATACTCATAGGAGGTAACTACATCTAAGCTCTGTTGTTTAAGTCTCTAATATATTATGCAAGCTGCATCTACGTAGTCTGTGAAAACAACTTGAGCCAAAACATCTAAGTAAACCAAGATGAATGCAAAAGTCATGTTCTAACGTAAGAGAGACAAAGGGGAGTATTTGGGGCTCTCACATCT
Source organism: Peromyscus aztecus (assembly GCA_902168405.1). NCBI lineage: Eukaryota > Metazoa > Chordata > Mammalia > Rodentia > Cricetidae > Peromyscus > Peromyscus aztecus. The sequence continues at coordinate 25,778 of CABHPQ010166065.1, forward strand.
AAACTTAGGGATCGGGGCTGCCTTCCATTTAAGTTCCCTGACATTTTCAGCACTGGGATTCCATCTTCAATCAAGTCTCTCTTCAAAATTCACTGTGGGAACTGGCTTAAATCAGCACGACTGGACATTTTATTTTATTTTATTTTTAAATTAGCTTATAAAGAAGCGGGTTTCTGTGTGGGATTTTCATACATATTTCACCCACACCCATTCTTTCTATAAATCTATCACCAGCAACAGGAACCTTTACTTTATCCTTCTGAAACTTGACATATGCCATCCATAAACCTCAAAGAAAGGCCAGGGGGATTTCTAAACCAATCTTAGGGGTGTTTTAAAAGTCTCTTCAGCATCTGACGTTAAACATAAGGACAGTTTTTGTTCTCAAGGGCAGTTCTCATGTATCCTCCTTCAAGCTTTGACAAAAAAAAATGTAGGCCAAGGAATGAATTTTCAGCTAAATCTTACAATCTTAAACACACACACACACACACACACACACACACACACACACACACACACGGATATACACACTTACAAACACACACATGAATACAAATACAAATACACAAAAATACATATGAGTATATACACACACGCAAACACACACACATATAAACACAAACACATGAGAGAGAGAGAGAGAGAGAGAGAGAGAGAGAGAGAATTTTCCTACACCAGCCCTGACTCAGAAAGCTTTATCACAGGTTGACGGGTCATACGCTTTTCAGGAGTGTAGGTAAACTGCTTTCTGTAACCTAGCTACCGTGGCCTAGCAGTCAGAATTTCAGAACAGTAGTCTTATTTTAGACAGCTACTGATGTCCTTGATAAGCGTCAAACTTTACTCTTCCATTTTTACTTCCTATTCCTTAGGTCAGATTCGTAATCAGTTTTGGTTTCTCAGTAAATATTTGCCAAAAGCCTCCTATTTTTCAGTAAAGTTATCCAAATTAAAATTGTTCTCCTTCCTGTCTGTGTCGTCCATCATGAGACACCCAGCTGAAGAACTTTAAAAGCGAGCAGTTTAGAATCTGACAACAGGATACCTAAATATGCTAGTCCTGTGTGTGGCTCCTTCAGTAGGTATTTAACTCACTGGAGTATTGTACTTCAGACAAAATGAAAGATTGAAGAGACTTAGGGCCAAGAAGCCTGTAATGGTGAGGAGTCTTGAGAGAGAAATCCTCCAAAGGAGAACTTGTGCAGTAAAGGAAAAAGGAAAGTGGTGTGTCAACAGATATTATCTCCTGGTGTATTATTCAATCAATAGGTACTCATTGACTAAATAGGATCTGTGGTATATTAGGACATTGGAGCATAAATACAATTGAAGCATAAGAAATGTGTGACGTTAGCTCTTTTTTTTTTTTTGATAGTGAAGGGGAATATAAGGAGATAACCTGTAAATAGAAGTTTCACTTCAAATAGCAGTGAAGGAGAAATCGCTTTATTTGATTCAGATCTGTGACATGTTTCAGAAAGTAAACAAAAGGCCCATGTGATATGCATAAGTGTAGCAATACTTACGAACAATACTTAAGATATTGGAAGATATCTAGATATACGAGTATCAGATTGTAAAAGTGTCTCCGCATTAATAATGCGAGTTCTGAAGGGTTCACTTCTGATAGACAACTCATGAGGTTAGCAGAATCTAAAATATGGAAATATTCTGAACATGATGCCCAGCTTCCTTGCAAGATTAGAACCATGCACACAAACTGCATTATGTAAATGCTTTAATAATTTATATTTATGTATCTGTGTAGAATTTTTACTAAACTGGCTAGCTACTATTTTGGCTAAGCAATCATCAATACTTTTAATTAGTGCTCCGGTGGGATAACTCAAAGTCTATAGGATGTATCACTTGTCACTTTCCCCATTACACCAGGATGTTGAACGCCATTTTCAGATTGGTTTTTATTATACTGAAGCATAATTTATATGTGATTAAGGCTTATGGAATCCAATGTGCTGTACTTCAAACAAAATGACATACTTTAGGGATCAGCAGTTAAAGTCAGAGAATGGAAAAAGAAAATCAGCAGTGTGGAAAGTAGATCCTGGTGTTTGTCTCTAGCCTGCAGAAATCAACTGGAAGAAACACAATGAACAGAAGTGATTTTGCTTGTCATTCCAGAATTACCTTATCAAATGAGACTTTGCTGTCTTTTGTACAATGCACAGAATACTTAGGATGCAGACATTGTCGTTATGTGCCTCACATATCATGGAATCTTATCTCAGTGGAGAAACTTAAAGGTTAATAGTTAAACCCAAGAGCAACGTGATTCAGATATAAAAGAAAAGGCCATCAGACTGCATTTCATACTTTCCTCTCTAGATCCAAACACTCTTGGTCCAGGAGGGCTATGATGTCCCTGGCTTAGGGAAAGTTATTTCATTTCACCTTTAAACAGGTCTATACCTGTTTAGATATGAAGGCCTAAGGTTTCCAGAATGACTGCCCAGGTTCTCTAATCAATAAAGATTATTCTCACAAGATGGAACTTAGCTTTTGAGGATACCCTCAAAAGTTAAAACATATTGATAGGATGGACAACACAGGGAGAGCAGAACCATAACCCACAAGTCTACTCGTCTAACTGTTATTGTGACCAGTAGATAAAAGTTTGGTCCTATAAGAATGGGACAACTTTACACATAAAAGACCCCAAAGGCTCCACCAGGAAACTTCCACGGCAGATAAACCTTTCAGCAAAATAGCAGAACACATTAACTAACAAAAATCAATATACTTCCTATATACAGACAACAAACATACTGAGAAAGAAATCAGGGAAAGAGTACCTTTCTCAGTAGATGCAAAAATAAAATAAAATACCTTCCAATATTTCTAACCAAGCAAATAAAAGACATGTATAATAAAAACATTAAGACACTGAAAAAATTGAGAAATACAACAGAAGATGGGCAGATCTCTCATGCTTGTGGATCAGTAGAATTAATATTGTGAAAAAGACCTAAGCAATCTACAGATTCAATAAAACCTTCATCAAAATTCTTTCACAATTCTTCACAGAAAGTAGAAACAATCTTAAGTTCAATATTGGAACACACACAAAAAAAATAGCCAAAACAATCTTGAAAATTAAAAAAAAACTACTTGAGGTATCACCATCAGATTTCAAGTTACATTACAGAGTTATAAGAATAAAAACAGCATAGTATTGGCATAAAAACAGACATATTGGCCAATGGAATAGAAGTACTGGACATAACTCCACACACCTATAGTCATTCGATGTTCTACAAAGCGACCAAAAATATGCAATGAAAAAAAAAAAGACAGAATCATCAACAAACTGTGCTGCTGAAACTGGATAGCTACACAGAGGCGAACGTAAATATGTCCATATGTATCATCCTGCTCAAAATTCAGCCCCAAGTGGATCAAGGACTAAACACAAGACTAGAATCCATGAATCTGATAGAAGAGAACACTTGAAATCATTGGCAAGCTCATTTTTATTGAAAGTCTATAGAGAAGTCTGAGAGAAAATTGAAACAAGGAATGCAATTTTAAGGGGATGAACAGACTCCTAAACAAAAATCATTCTAGCCCTCTGTCTGGAAACTTTGGTTGCAAATAAGGTTGCTAGTTTTACCAAGATAACAATGTAAAACGAAAACAAACAATGGTGTGGGCCACTCTCAGCCCAATTTAATTTTTGTATCTGTCTTAATATGTGGAAAGGAATATGGTAAACTAAATGTGGAAATTATTGGCTGGTGCGAATCGTCAAAGAAACATGGAAAGCACTGGAGATTATTGCTTAAATGATCTCTAATTCTTGCTTTGGACAAAAGGGTTGTGTCCCCTCAACAAGAGAGCTGTCACAGATATAGACTCTATAAATATAAGAGGTCAATAAATAATAATTCTAAGTTTTGTTTAAACAACACACAAAGAATCTTTCATAAGCTTACCGAAATTGGGGAAATATACTCCCAGAAACATGGGCTTCCAAAGCTCTTTTTTAGAAAATCAATAGCAATATCAAGCAGTGCCATGCTGATGTTTCTAAGGCATTTATGGAACCTCACATCTTTTAACAGGAGGGCTTTGATTTTAAGCCCCTGTCCCAATGATGCAATGTATTGATTTTTTTCCTTCCCATTGTTCAGAAGACTAGTTTATTTTTATAAGAACACCGCTACAACAAGTCCATTAACACAGGAAAAGGTATATCTAGAAATTATTACCCAGAAAAACTTCTGTAAAAAATAAAAGAATATAATCTAACACCCATTCCATATATTTCTGACTCAGAAAGTATTATGCACTTTGGAAATCATTACTGCAAGTCCAGAGGCAAGCAAGGGAACTTAAAATGTAAACACAACTGTAAAAGGAAGGGAACCCACACATTTAAGAGAGTCTCTTACCCTTCTTTTTCCCTTCTTTCCACCAGAAGTCACAATATGATTGTAATTTGAAGGAAGATAATTTGTCTTTTAATTTACTATCTAAGTTTTGAATAGTTCTGAAACCTTTATGTGAAGAAGAGTTGTAATCCTCTGGCCTAAACTATATTTGTTTTCACAAAGCAGAATCACAGCTGATGTTTCTTTGGAACTTACCTGTCCTGTGGGTTGGGGATGATTTGTGTGCATGTGCTTGTGTGGAAGCTCTGGTCTTGTTCATCAGGAGTTGTTCAGATGCACGCCCATTCGTTGCCTCCCCCATCCTCTTCCACACCTCCTCCTCCTCCTCCTCCTCCTCCTCCTCCTCCTCCTCCTCCTCCTTTTATCCTTCTTCTCCTTTGGTAGGGACAGGGGTCTCTCACTAGTCTAGAACTAACCAAATAGGGTAGACTGTCTGATAAGTCTCAAATCTAAAGGATTGCCCAGTCTCTACCTCCCCAACACTGGGATTTTAAGTAAACAACACTGTGCCCTCCCTCCCCCTTTTCTTAAGCCTGATTCTGGGATCAAACATCCATCTGCTTGGGAGGCGAACATTTAACTGAATGAACTATCGGGACTCATTGATTCTTATAGCTCAGTTTCCAAGAACTCAAAGGTGTTGACCAATGTTGCCTCACTGAACCTTCACATAGCTGCCCTAATTTCTTCCTCTCCTGAGGAATCTGTTAACTATGTTTTATACTAAGTGCCTGAATCAAGCACAGAACAGTCTCACTCTTTAGATCACAATCTATCCCTCCTCTAAGATCTTCAACCTCAACCTCATATTGACATGCAAAATCACCACACAGAACCAAGTTCTGAGAATTTTAATTTTGCTTAAAGGGTTCAGCTGAGATATAACTTTTCCTATTGAGTTATATTAATTTCTTCTTGTAAATGAGTAAATGTCATCAGTTTGGAACATCTGAATATTATATGTCATTGACTGACAGATGAGTTTCTGACAATATGCACACTTTCTGAAAACATTTTTATTTTAAGATACAAATTTTGATGTTTTCATTAATACTTAATATGCACTTAATGAGAGTTAAGGCATAGCTATAAACTTTCTACTTTAAGTAGTACTACTTAAAAATGATAGGCCACAAAGAATAAGAAAATTTGTAAATAAATATCTCAACTGGAAATGAAAATCCTAAATGACATATTATGTATTTTTCCCACTTGTTCATATGATACAAAGTTGTAAATTTATTTAATGTTAATTGTGGTTACATAATTTTTATAAATATCATCTATTTCTAGCTACTATATTCTTGAGTTTTTACCTTAAAATAATACTGTAATATATTTGGTTTACATAAAATTTACTCAAATTCTCTGAATATCTCTGTGGTGGTTTGAAAGAAAATGGCTCCCAAAAGAAGTGGCACTATTAAACGGCGTGACCTTGTTGGAGGAAGTGTGCCACTGTGGGGGTGGGCTTTGAGGTCTCTTTCGCTCAAGCTTCCCTCAGTGTAACAGTCAGTTGACTTTCTGTTGTCTGCAAGACACTCTGAGCTCCAGTGCCACGTCTGCCTACAGGCCACCATGCCCCCATCATGATAATAATGGACTGAATCTCTGAAACTATAAGCAAGCCAGTAAGCATATCTCACCTCCATGGCTTCTACATCAGCTCCTTGCTCCAAGATCCTGCCCTGTTTGAGTTCCTGTCCTTTCTCCCTTCAGTGATGAACAGCAATGCTGAAGTGTAAGGCAAATTAACTCTTTCCTCCTCAACCTGCCTTTTGGTCATCGTGTTTTGTTGCAGCACTAGAAACCCTAACTCAGACAATCTCAATGTTATTATGATCAAATATATAATATTGTATGTTGGAATGCTGATGGGTGCAGACTCTACTCCACCCACCATGAAAGATTTCAGGGAGTAAGGCACCATTTACCACTGGTATGCCACTGGTATAACGAGGCACTAAAACAAATAACTACTGTGGGTAACAAAAATAGAAAAGATATGAGAGTATGAGGGAATTTGTGAAGAAGGGATTTGGTGGGGGAGGGAGGTGTGGATAAGAGAGGACAGTGTGTGGATTCTGATCAATCACATGTATGAGTGCAAGTGTGTCTGTGTATGCAACTGTATGTGTATGCTTGTGTATCGTGTGTGCATGTGTTTCATGTGTGTATGTACACGTATGTGTTTTCATGTGCATGCACCTGTGTGTGTGTGCATGCATTTGTCTCCACAAAAGAATAAATGAATGAAAGTTAGAGGCCATGTCAGAACAAGTCACTGGTAAGTTCTGGAAACAAAGGAAATAGAAATGTTTTATAATTACTTCTACTTCTTTTCCATCAGCTACTTCTCCAGTCCTTAAATTGACCTGATCAACACAACAAACCTTTTCTATCCAGGAAGTTACCATAAGAGACTGAACCTCCTGCTGTGACTGGCATCTTTCAAACACTAAAAAGTCATAATTACCAACACAATCTAATATATCCAACACAACTATCTGCCATAATTGAAGGTGAAAGAAAAAATTACCATGATAAAATCAGTCTAAAGAGACCACCAAGCCATCCCTACAAAGAATACTAGAAGAAATACTTAGGTCTGAAGAGAAAGATAAACATACTTATTGGTGGAAGTATTTAGGCAACTCCACATTGTTAAAAGGGAGGTTTATTTTGTGGGGTAACTTACAAGTAAAGGGATAGGTTACAGGGTCCAGGAAAGGTGTAGTGCAGTCCAGTGGTGTTCCCTGGAGAGCTCCACTCAGTCTACCACCAGCACCCAGGATCCAAGAACCAAGGGAGTCAGCACATCCAGATCTGGGGTCTTAAGCACTCCTGTCTTGGCTCTGCCTCATAGGTGTGACAGTTATTGGAAGCCTCAATGGGGGTAGTACCTCCAGGTCAAAGCTGGAACAGCTACCCACTACACATACTCAAAAGAGTACAGAGAGAAAAAATAAATGATGCTAGGACACTCATTAAACAAACAAAGAAAAAGGATTAAGAAATTCCTAAACATTAAAAATCCAGCAAAACCAGGCAGTAGTGTTGCATGCCTTTAATCCCAACACTCAAGAGGCAGAGGCAGACAGATCTCTGAGTTCAAGGACAGCATGGACTACAGAGTGAGATCCAGGACAGACAGGGCAACACAGAGAAACCCTGTGTAAAAAAAAAAAAAAGAAAAAGAAAAGAAAAAAAAAGAAAGAAAGAAA
>CABHPQ010166066.1:4593-14733 GCA_902168405.1 Peromyscus aztecus
AAGGAAGGAAGGAAGGAAGGAAGGAAGGAAGGAAGGAAGGAAGGAAAAGAAAAAATAAAGACACAGTAGCAGGGCTGGGGAGATGGTTTCTCGGTTAGAGCTCTTGTCAAATAAGCAAGAGGATCAGAGTTTGGATCACCAGAACCCACACAAATGCCAAGAAGGTATGGCAACCCACCTGTAATCCCACCCTTGGAAGGCGGAGACAGTGGGTCCCCAGAGCAAGCTGGCTAGGGAAAGTAGCTGTATAAGAAAACTTTGAGTTTGCTTTAAAAACTCTGCCTTGCCTGGCTGTGGTGGCGCATGCCTGTAATCCCAGCACTCAGGAGGCAGAGGCAGGTGGATCTCTGTGAGTTCGAGGCCAGACTGGTCTACAGAGCTAGTCCAGGACAGGCTCCAAAGCTACAGAGAAACCCTGTCTCAAAAAAACAAAAAAACAAAACAAAACAAAAAAAAAAAACTCTGCCTCAAGGTATAAGGTGGAAGAGCAATCAAGCAAGACTCCTAACATCCAACTCAGAATACACACACACACACACACACACACACACACACACACACACACACACACACACACACACACGGGGTGGAGGGGGAGGGGCAATATTTATTATTCTTCTTCAGTTTCTATGTGAGTATGGAGATGGCTTGGATGGTAGTCCGTGGCTTTCATGACACTGTAGTCATACATCAGTCAGCCGTGCTGTCCCCTGAAAAGGAATGTCAACGTACGAGGTAGGCAGATAAGGAGAAAAGAGCTCACCAGACCAGCCTGGCATTGAAACAAACATGGAGTGTCCAGAATGCTTCCAAAATGATGGGCTGAGTCTTCTTGAAAAGAACAGGGGGTCATCTCACAAACCAAGAAGCAACTCCTGTCCCTGTACTGTGTTTCTTCAATGCACTCATTCAGAGTGGGTCACACAATTCATTGATGGGTCAGGTCACATTGTCAGTTCCAAGCACAACAAGCTGACTGCTTGTTATGCCTGGAATGATACAGTCAGCAGGCAAGAAAATGGCAAATTAGGATTTGATCTCACGGCTCTATGCTATGACTCCAAGGGTCATGTTACTGCCCCTCTGTCACACTTGCCAAAATAGCACCGATTCTCAGTTGCTGTTACCTGGGCAGATTTTTCATTGCCATCAAATTTCTGCCCTTAAGACATTTCTCTGTGTCCTTTTGGACATCAGGAGGAGTTTGCATCACACATCATGCTTCCGACGTATACAGTTCAGGAACCAAACCAAAGCTGAGAATCCTTTACACTCCATCTCTAAATCCCTCTAAGGGTACGGGTTGGTTACTAAAATCACCATTTATCTCTGTGATGAATGATGAAGAAAATAATAAGCAAAGTTTACATCTACATCCTTCAAATAGCACACCTACAAGAGGATGTTTCTGCCTGGTCACCTTTCCCTGGGAAATCTTCACCCTAGTTCCTTTACAAGTCCTCTAACAGTGCTCGAAGCCTCCCGTCTAAAGTCACCTCTTTAGCCATCCTCTATGACAATTAGTCTTCTAAACAGTAAGCTCTGATTGTTCCCTCTGCAAACAGAATGTCCTTGAGCACTCCTTGCAAAAAAAGAAACAAATATTTCTCCGGGCTTCTGAGAAAAGAGAATGTTCCTTGTAAGCCTTAAAATAAATATTTGTAATATTTTCATGAACAGCTTAATCGTTTGGCCCATTCAAGACTCTGTGGCGTGCATGGCCCTTTCATTTTCTGGTTAACTAACAGCTAACAAACATTCCCCTCTGCCTGTGGAATGCCAAAAGCCATTCACTGTCATCTTCACTTAACTTGCGGGGATTGTGGGAGCAAAGGCTTCCCAGCCCTACCCCTTGCTAACCATGAGACTTTGTATAAACACTCTGGGTTACTTTGTTTGCAAGTAAGATAAGAGACTAAGCATCTCCTCCTTACCCAGTTGTTGGGTAGATAAACTGAAGCCCAAACAGCGTTCAAAACATCCATGGGTATGCTTTAAAAAAATAAAATAAAATAAAATAACCTTGATATTTTCCTTAGATTGAAATAAACTACACAGAACTGATTTCTTTCACTAAAAATGATATTTTCAGAATTTTTTCTAAATAAACCATAAAACCACTATTTTTTATAGGTTTTTGCTTATAAATAAAGACAAGGCGATAGATACAATCTTGGAAAAAGTACAGAAGGAAATAGACAAGTCAGTTATCTCGGTGAATGGCCTCCGATCCTGTCTAAGAAATGAAGCAGAAGTGTCTGACATTTACCATGCTGAAAGGCTTACAGAAAAAAAGGAAGGCTCACCAAAAGAATGCAAACCGCCGCCACCACATACAGAGCAGGAATGTCCGACTTTTCCATCTCAGCTTTAACCATAACTTGTTCCTTTAAGTTCATCAAAAAAATGACCAAACCTGCAGCAATACTCTAACGAGCTCCCCAACCTCAACCAGGTAGCCCCTGTAGCTGTCCATTACAGTTGGGTTTGCTGCTGTTTTCTCTCTTAGGTGCAGGCCCACAAGCATACAAGTAAATGTTCTACCACCGGGCTTTATTCTCTGTCCTTGGCTTTTAGAGACAGAGTTTCACTGTATAGCCCAGGCTGGTCTTGAGTTCATTCTGCAGCCCAGGCTAAACTAAAACTTGAATTCTCCTGCTCTACCTCCCTGGTGCTGCCATTTCAGATTTTCAATAACACACTTAAAACTCCTACTAGCCAAAAGTCAATAGTGGACATCCATGCAACATTTTGTGTATTTTATATGCATTCCTCTCTTCCATACCTTTTCAAAACCTTGATAACTCAATGTCCACCATAGAGATAATACATGTTGTGTCTGAAGTGAATCACACACCTTTAATCTCAGCACTTAGGAGGTACAGGCGGGTGGATCTCTGTGAGTCCGAGGCCGGCCTGATAGTGAGCTCCAGGACAGCCAGAGCTACATATTGAGACTCTGTCTTAAATAAATAAATAAACAGATAAGTAAGTAAAATGACTAAAACAACTTCAGAGCTCCACTAGCAGAGATCATTCAGAAAAGTGTGACCTCATCAAGGCCATCCTCTGGAAGAACAGACAGGTATTCAAAACATGAGAGTTCAAACAATGACCATTTAAGTAAGGAGATTCTCGATGGTCATCCTAGAGGCCCATGAGCAGAGATATTCAGTGAGTCGGCAGCCTATTACACCTACTTTTCTCCCATTATCAAATGTAAGAAGTTTGATTTTTTGAGGGGGGGTTCTTTTAAGATTTATTTATGGGTATGACTGTTTTGCCTACATGTATGTATATGTACCACATGCATGCCTGGTGCCCACAGTGATCGGAACAGACCATCATATCCTCTAGAACTGGAGTTATGGATGATCATGAGCCACCACTCAGATGCTGGGAACTGAATCCAGGTCTTCTGCAAAGCATCAAGTGGGTTGGGGATTTAGTTCAGTGGTAGAGCACTTGCCTAGCAAGTGCAAGGCCCTGGGTTCGGTCCTCAGCTCTGGAAAAAAAAAAAAAGCAACAAGTATTCTCAAACACTGATCTCTGTAGCCCCCAAGAGAATTCCTTAGCTCTCCTGGGCATCCTCAATGGTTTCTGAGCTATCTACAGGATGCTCTGGCTAGTGTAAAGTTTAATGTGTCCCTCATCAAATCCAGATCATGTTTTATGTCAAAATGTAAGCTAACCAAAGCCAAACTGCTTGAATTCTGATCTATCAAAGTGTTCCTGGAGTGTGTTTTAAGACTCTTGCACCCATTTTTATGTCTCTCACCCTCAACTTTCAATACAAGAATGCACAGAACCTTCAGCAAGACGTACACATTAGGAATAAACTGCAAGTCAGACAGCTAGAGCCACGTGTCATTCTCCCTGTGTTCCTGCTTGATTTCCAACAGTGAAGCTCAGCTGAGAACTTGTGAGGATTGGATAGGTCACCTTTGCACATAGGATCATAGTCTTCTTCTGATGTGTTACACTTGAGCTGTCCCCCGTGACGGCAGGAACCAGAGATAAGCATTTCAGAGCTTTGAGGTGCTGATCTGCAAACGTATCTTCCATCTCTTGAATATCATGCCCCACCATTAGAACTTCGAGCTCTTCTTTTCAGTGACTCACAGAGGTTAGCTGAGTTCCCAGGTCACCCTGCTGAGCCTTGTTGAATCTTTCCAGAGTTTCATTTTAATATCAAGCTTGACTGTCAAATCCATGGCTTCTTTAAACTAAAACTCATGATGGACTTCTGAGTTTCCCATCACCCCATAGAGTGGATGTGGTATGCAATCAAGGCTGCAAGGAAGACAACAGAAGTTTGTACATGGAGAGTCTTCCCAAAGGCCTTTCTAAAGATAAAATGGTTTATGGAGCTGGAAAGATGGCTCAAAGGTGAAGAGCACTGTCTGCTCTCCCAGAGGACCCTAGTTCAATTCCCAGCACCCGCATGGTTTGACTCACAATCATCTGTAACCAGTTCCAGAGGATCTGATACCCTCACACAGGCACACCTGCAAGCAAAACACCAATGCACATAAAGAATAAAAAGGAATCATTAAAAAATTATTGTTAAAAAAAGATAAGACAGCCGGGCGGTGGTGGCGCACGCCTTTAATCCCAGCACTCGGGAGGCAGAGCCAGGAGGATCTCTGTGAGTTCAAGGCCAGCCTGGGCTACCAAGTGAGTTCCAGGAAAGGCGCAAAGCTACACAGGGAAACCCTGTTTTGAAAAACCAAAAAAAAAAAAAAAAAAGATAAGACAGTTTTAAAAACAACGTTGGTGGCAATTTAATCAAAGCCTGTCACTGCTGTACAGAGCGCAAACGTTCCACCATACAGCCATGCTATCTCACACTTGTGTGGTTCTTTATTACATCTGAACATAAAACAAGGTATTGTAGGAGGTTCACTAAATTTCAAAAGTATCCTGCCTGCCTGTCCACTGAGAATGTCGCAATTCCCTCAGTTCCCATTCTTTTTTTTTTTTTTTTTTTCTTTTTGGTTTTTCAAAACAGGGTTTCTCTGTGTAGCTTTGCGCCTTTTCCTGGAACTCACTTGGTAGCCCAGGTTGGCCTCGAACTCACAGAGATCCGCCTGCCTCTGCCTCCCGAGTGCTGGGATTAAAAGCGTGCGCCACCACCGCCCGGCCAGTTCGCATTCTTCACTGTTCTGAAATCACATTGTCAAGTTCTAAAACCAGCTATGGTGACTAATGAGAAAATAACAAAAACAAAACAATGGCAAACATTTTTCTTTGGGCCACCAGCTCACAAAAAAAAAAAAAAAAAAAAAAAAAAACCCACAGAGACTTAATATTAATTACAAAGTCTTGGCCTATAGCTTAGGCTTGTCCCATTAGCTCTTATACCTTAACTCATTTCTATTCATCTATGCATTGTCATGTGACTGGTGGCTTTTCTCGCTCCTCCTGTATGTCTGTTCCCTGTGTCTGACTGGTGACTCCTCCTTTCTTCTCCCAGAGCTCTCTGTCCCCAGAAGTCTTGTCTATACATACTTCCAGCCAAGCTATTTGACATTCAGCTCTTTATTAAACCAATCACAGTGACACATCTTCACACAATATAAAGGAACATTCCACAACATTCCCCCATTTTGTCCAAATAAAAAAAGAAAGGTTTTAACTCTAACACATATATACAATAAAAACAATTATTAGGTAAGATTTCCATTTATAATGTACAGTCTATTTGTATTTGGCATATTTGGAGAAAAATACTCTTTAATCTTGGTGAGTCCAAAGTTTTGTACCTAATTCACTTTCTATCCTAACTTGTATTACAAACCCAAAACTATTTTTTTAGACCTCAAAACATTTTCTTAGATAAACAACTTAAGCTCTTATGTCTCTCAACCTTATACACCATATACCTCTTTTGTGAGTTTCTTTTCTGAATTTGGTAACAAGGAAAACTGTAACTATAACTATGTAGTCTTCAACTCCACAAGAGACCTAAGAAGGATATAATATTACCCGAGTAAACAGGAAATGCAGAGCAAACAACTTCCAAAACTGTAGAAATGACAGAAGCAGCTGGCTGCCTGGACACTCATCCAAGGTTCCTCTGTAATGTTAGGGTATCCATCTTCAGCCTACAGGCCTAGAATATCTGACAGACTGTAGCTGGAGTTTTCTCCAGTCCTGTCTGACCCACGGTCAGAACAAATCTCTCTCACCCGCCAGTCCCGCAGCTGCTCAGACCCAACCAAGTAAACACACAGAGACTTATATGGCTTATAAACTGTATGGCCGTGTCAGGCTTCTTGTTATCTACTTCTTTTCTTTTTTTTCCAGAGCTGAGGACCAAACCCAGGGCCTTGCGCTTGCTAGACAAGTGCTCTACCACTGAGCTAAATCCCCAACCCCATTATCTAGTTCTTATATCTTAAATTAACCCATTTCTATTAATCTATAAGTTGCCACGTGGCTCGTGGCTTACCGGTACCTTACATCTCACTTGTCATGGCGGCGGCTGGCAATGTCTCTCTGCCTCAGCCTTCCACTTCCCAGAATTCTCCTCTCCTTGTCCCGCCTATACTTCCTGCCTGGCTACTGGCCAATCAGTGTTTTACTTATTAACCAATTAGAGCAACACATTTAACATACAGAACATCCCACAGCACTTCCCCTTTTCTTTTTTTCAAAAAGGAAGGTTTTAACTTTAACATAGTAAAATTACATATAACGAAACAATTGTCAAGCAAGAATTACAGTTACAATATTAAAGAAGATATCCTATCTATCTTATATTTGTGAGTCTAAGGTTTTATATCTAACTTATCTTTTATCATAACTGAGGAAATTATAATTCTAGTCTTCAACTACATCAAAGACCTCAGAAGGATATAATATTACCTGAGATACAGGAGACGGACGCAAGCAACTTTCGGGAGTCTTGCGAGAGTAGACAGAGACAGCTGGCAGCCTGGACAGTCACCTAATGTTCCTTTGTAAAGTTGGGGCATCTGTCTTCAGCCCACAGGCCTAGCGTCTCTCAGTCACTTTTCTCTGTGTCCTGTAGAATGTCTGGCAGTTTCCTCTGCGAAGCAGGAACCTGAAGGACCATTTTGCCAAGCAAAGTTCAGTGGTCACCTTCCTATGTGTCCTGCACATCAGTCGATCAAGCAGTCCAGGCAAGAACAGTTTCTTGCCCAAATGGCTATTTTTGCCAAGGTGACGACAAACTCCATTTAGAGTGTCTTTGATGTCCATCCTCCTCTCTGAAGTAAATCGGTGCTGCCAGGAGCAGACATGTCTCACTGTCCAGAAAGTCTAAATTTTTAAAAATATTTTAAATACCATGTTCTGTAGGTCTTTGAAGTGTTTGAAGACTACCATGTTGCCTAAGGGTCAGAGCTAATAGCAAGCCATAGCAGAAGCTGGGTGGTGGTGGCACACACCTTTAATCCCAATCACATGACAGGCAGATCTCTGTGTGTTCAAGGATACAGCCAGCATGGAGACACAAGCCTTTAATCTCAATACCAACCATAGAAGACCTGGAGGTCTGTATAGACAGGCAGTGATGAGGAGGTCATGTGGTTGGGTTTACAACCAATGAGAAGGCAGAACAGAAAGTCAATAAAAAGACAGATACACAGGAAGTAGGTCTCTTTCTGAGGGGAAGGACGGCAGCAGAAGGAAGGGTAAGAAAGGGTTTTAGTCTCAGCTCTCAGCTACTGCTCTGACCTCTTGGGCTTTTAACTCTGCATTTGGCTCTGTGTTTCTTATTTAATAAGACTGATAGATCTACAACAGACTTTTCTATGAAGCAGGAATTTTGAAGGACTATCCTGCCTTGTTTTGACAAAGTTTATCAGTCACCTTCTTTTGTGTCCTGCTTGTCCAATTCACACAGCATACTATCAGCAGTTGAGGCAAGGGCAGTTTCTTGCCCAGTGGCTAACTTTTGCCACAAAGAAAGCAAACTCCATATGGAGGTTCTTTGATGCCCATCATCTCCTCTGAAGTAGATTGGTGCTGCAAGGAACAGATGTGTCTCACTGTCATGAAAAGCCCTATGTTATCAAAACATTTTAAATGTCATATTCTGTGCATCATTGAAGTGTTTGAAGATCATCTAGCTATCTAAAATACATCTTTGTATGATCTTGAAAACATACCTAACAAGACTGTAAGTTTGATTGTTATAGATGACTATCGGCCTGTATTTCTTTATTATCCTACATAGCTTTCAAGGACTAAAACTTTACATTATATTTTTAAATGAGCTGCATGGGAAATATCTTAAAAAAGAATAGAAACATACACAGTATAACAAAAAAAATCTTAAATTTGTATCAATATCCAAAAATCCACACCAATGTAAAATATTTGAGACTAGTAGTTGTTCAAAAGTAGACTCAACAATTCACTCTTTTATTCCATTGTTTCTATACTATATAACCCCTTTTTCCTTCAAAAAGAGATCCCTAAATCTAATCTTCTTTGTTTAGCTTTTTTCCTGATCATTACCAATAACAACTTGTAACCAACCTCCCCTAAATGATGACGAACATCCATAACCCACCAAACAACCAAAAACCATCTACCCTACCTCTTGGGAATGTGGGCATTATGTTTTCTAGACTGCTTCTTGTTGTCTGGGGATGCTGGCATCTTTAGGAGACCCTGAGAAAATTGTGATAATGGTCAAATCCTGGGAGAGCTGGCTGTATCATTTGTTGTCCAGTCTCTATGTAATGGGAACATGCAAGGCTTATCTGAAGTCCTGCTGGAGTACTCTGTGACCATCTCAGCCAGTAGCCTTGAAGCTATTCTGAATACAGAACTCTGAGAAAACTGCAACAGAGGCATTCTGCCAGCCTGGGTCATCTAGAACACCTGTTTTCATTGGTGTCTGGTACCCTTGCTCTGAAAAGACACAAACCTTTAAAGGTAACATACATATCTGTATTAACACAAGTATGGAATGTGTGGTATGCACAAGTCAATTAAAGATGATTTTTTTTTGTTCTATGTTTGAGCAGGTAAAAGACATCTGTCAACTTTAAAAGTCTGTTTGGACTACATAACCAAACTGGAATATAAATCTCCATCCATGCCATATGAAAGGATAGCATGTAATGATAAGTCATGAGGACTCTGTAGCCAACAAGATTTATCAAGTTTCATCTCATGTCTGAGCTGTTTCCATGCACAGGGATCAGCTTACACATCACCTGTCCTGTAGTATTTCTTGGCTTTCTCCCCCATGTCTGTAGCCAGGATACTCAGGAGGTTTCCACTGGTCAAACTTGATTTCTATTAATCTGGAAGGAATCCATAGCCTTTTGTTTCCATAGCCTCTTCCTCACAGCAATACATTTTTTTACTTCCATTTAAAAGCTAAGGCATTCCTAAAGTATCTAGGCTGGTTTAATTCAGCAGTCCCTTCCACAATCCAGTATCTCTCAGCAGCTGTTGTCTGTTCATTAGCATTCAAAAAATTCAAAGTTAACAAAGCACCATAAGGTCCAAACTCCCTGTGTTATAATATTTCTCATCCTTATATGGCTTATTCTTTGAATTACTTCACTATACTCTCTTTAATTTTTTTATTTTTATTTTTATTATTTTTTAAATTTTCTTTAATTTATTTATTTATTTTTTATGACTGACTATATGCTTTTTTGTGGTTTTTTGTTTTTTTGGTTTGTTTTGTTTTTCGTTTGTTTGGGGGTTTTTTTGGTTTGTTGAGACAGGGTTTCTCTGTGTAGTTTTTGTGCCTCTCCTGGATCTCGCTCTATAGACAAGGCTGGCCTCGAACTCACAGAGATTTTGCCTGGATCTGCCTCCTGAGTGCTGGGATTAAAGGCATGTACCACCATTGCCTGACCTGACTATATGCTTTTTATTTTTTTTCCTTAAGCCTGCACACATTGTTAAACACACTGTAACCTGTTTAGAGGTATTTTTCTGTCTGAACCTACTTTACTGCATGTCTGTAACCTTTTCTATCTGCATGAGCAAAACCTTAAACCACTGTGCAGCTCAGCTCATGGTGTGCTGGTAACTCAAGCCCGCAAGAAGCAGTCAAGAGGCGCCTCCTCTACACTGAGACCCACATAGGAAGCTGCATTTGGCTCCACTTTTATGTGCTTGAGCCCTCCCCCTCACTTTTTT
>CABHPQ010166066.1:15133-49839 GCA_902168405.1 Peromyscus aztecus
TGGCTTTTACCTCTCTTCCTACATGTTTGTTCCCTCTGCATCCAGCTAGTGACTCCTCATTTCTTCTTCCCAGAGCTCTTTGTCCTCAGAAGTCCTGCCTATATCTCCTGCCTAGCTATTGGCTGTTCAGTTCTTTATTAAGCCAATCACAGTGACACATCTTCACACAGTATAAAGGAATATTCCACAACAAACAATTTTTATCTGTTGTTCCTAATGGAACCAATACCTCCATCACAGGGACGAATTGTCCCAACTATATATTTAAGGCTGAGGAAGCGCAGACTGTGTGGATAGTTTGAGGAATGGTTCTACATAAGTCTAGGGTTTTTGTTTTTGTTTTTTCCAAACTTTGACTTTGGGGGGAAAGAAACAAAAACAAACAAACAAAAAAACCTTTGAACACAACACAAGCCTGGCCATGACAATATTCCATATTCGGTCTCCTTACTTACTATGAGAAGGAAACATTCTAGGCAAGATTTCTGCATCCACTTCATAAGGCAGAAAGCCTGCAAATCCCCAGCTCAGGTGATGAGAGGCATGAGCAATCTCACCACCACAGGTGGCTGCTTGTCCTCTGCTGTGTCCACCCACAGTTGCTGATAACGGAAAAGAAGTGTGAGTGTCTCGCCTGCCTGAGCATTCCCTCCCGGGAGCAGCTCTCAGATCTCTAGCATCTGTGTCTCCTGTGTTTTAGGACAGAAGGTGTTAACTGTTGTGGATTCAAAGAGCTTTCTCAAGCCCTCTTCAGTAGAATTTACCCAGCACTCCAGCAGTGCTCGAGAGTTATAGGGGCTAAAGAAGCCTGAGATCTAATCACCCTTATGCACACCCAGAAAAATCAGAATTTCAAATAAAGATGTTAAGAGACTGTTATTTTTCTTCAAGGGATAAGGTAAAATGCACCATTCCACTGGCCACCCCATTCTGTACTGGGGTTCTGAGCATTGCTGTTTGTTTCATGTACATGTTCATTGACATGTTTGTCAATTTTTTTTTTCAGTTTTAGTGTTCTGGTTTTATATTCATTTGGTTCTTTTGTTTTCTGTGCCTGCTGTGAATTGTTCATATATTAGTAAAACCACATATTGCCAGTATCACTTTGTCTCTAAGAACTGTCCCATCAGGCTCTCCCAATGACTGTATAGGTATCTGCTTCAATTAGTTCAGAAATAAATTAACACAACCATTCTTTAGGTT
The DNA here is from genome assembly GCA_902168405.1 of Peromyscus aztecus. Lineage (NCBI taxonomy): Eukaryota > Metazoa > Chordata > Mammalia > Rodentia > Cricetidae > Peromyscus > Peromyscus aztecus. Next base: position 16,337 of record CABHPQ010166066.1, read on the forward strand.
CTTGAAACCTTTGAAAAATGATCCTCAGATCACAGAGGTCTCAAAGTGGCTGGCACATAGTCAATAATGTTTGTTTGATCTTGTGGCTTATCTTCTAAATTGTTCTCCTACTTGTTTCCATTCTTTCCGAGCATCTTGTGGGCCCTAGGGAATCTGAAGGACAGAAAAGACTGTATAAGTTGAGCATACAGAGTTAGCATCATTGCCCACCTTCTAGGCAGGACCAGCCCTCCTCTGACCTGGCTGGGCTAGGCATATGGTTCCACAGTGCTGTGTGGGCCACAGGATTTACTATAATCACGGCTGATGAGTCTTTCTCTTCTCTGGGGATGCTGCTATCTCCTCTCCACAATTCAGAGAAATTATGTATAGTATTATTTTTTATACACAAGAAATAAATGAATGAGGTCTGTACCATAAGGACAGGTTACTCAACACCGTGATGTTTGCAGCATCACAAAGCATTGTATCTAAAAGAAACACTGGTATCTCTCAGTTCTAGGATTCCAAGAGAAACTGAGTCAGGTCTGAATGACAGCAGACATAGGGGGAGGAAGTAGTGATTATTCCAATGAGTTAGACAACCATCATGAACTGCCAGTGACCATATGGAACCAATATAATTATTTCCATCATGTCTCTAAGTATATATGATGGGCTGTGTTGCTTCTCATAATGTTATCTGTTTCTCTCAATGGAAAGATTGTGTTTATTCATTTGGTTGATTTCAGGGTAGGAGGTGGAGTTTGCATATGGGAATATACTATGAGCAAAAGGGTGACATGTTATTTGCCAGCAAAAATAATAAGTAAAAAAAAGAAAAGAGATGCCATCAAACAGCCTACATCTACTCTTCTCCAAGGCAGGCAGCTCTTGGATTCTAGAGTGAAAAGATCATAGACCAAAGAAGAAGCTGGTTTGTCATGGGTGTGTAGTTTGAGTGGAAAATAATGAGTAGTAGATTTGCATTTCTAAACCTCTCATATCTGATTCTTCTTCTGAATCTATCCACTCTCCCTAATAGTAAAGTCTAGAAGTAAGTATTCAGAAGACTGAAAGTCCTGTGAAGTAAAAACTAAACTAAAAGTTATCGTGAAGACATGTGTAGAAGTAATTTGCCTCAGACAATGAAAATCTAGTATGGGAAGATAAAAAAAATTCTATTAACTGTCCAAACTCACTTGCTCTTTTATCAGATTGAATTATTGGGTATAATAAAGTACAGATACCATGAAGGGTGAGAATATATAAAATCTCTTATATATGGTGCTGGATAATGTTAGACGACCAGTTTACAGTCTGAGAAGATCATCACAGCATCGTTTCGGCACTAAATGTAGAGAGACTGTTTCTTCTAATGCAGTTTTGATTATTTATCACATCTCTCTGCTCTTCATCATGAAGACATTTCAATTCCAGCCCTCTGAGATTTAACTAAACCTGATGCCCTGGAAGTGTGGAGATTAAAAGAATTACAATGTTTTTCTGCAAGGCCTTTTATGCACTGTGATAGCCAAAAGTTTTGAGAAATAGAATAAATGTCAAATTTATCTAAACAACAACTTTGATATCCACTGTAATGAATAGATTTCTGCTTTAACATACTCAAATATTCAAGTGCCTATTTTCTTTGGAGACTTTAATTCTGAAATGTCTGCGTATTCTGCAAAAATATCTATCAGAGAATATCATATCTGCCACCAATGAGCATATATTTGCATAACTGAACAAAGCAGAATGCACAGTCCAAAGACACCCAAGCAGAGAAGGACATCGACAAACAATCTATTTTCAACTGATGACACAGATTAAAATTTATTTATCAAAACAATCTGCCCTTTAAAACATTTGCTTGCTAAAATGGTTTTATCTGTTTGTTGCACATATCTGTTAGTCTTATATATGGAGTGTATGTGCCTTGACATGAGTGAAGTTCAAAGACCTTGTGGAAGTTAGTTCTCTCCTTCCACCATCTGAATTTTGGAACTCAAACTCAAGTCATCGGGCTGGGTGGCAAGCACCTTTACCTACTGAGCCATCTTACTGGCCTTGGATTAAATTTTAAAACATAGAATCTGGTAGAACATTTTTAGTATTTCTACTGTGGCACCTTTAAAATGATCCTCAGTGACCACTGCCTGGATGGGGTAGACCAGTAGGTCATTTCTGAAAAAAGAAGCTTCATTTTATTCACTCTTGCTGTATTCATTTGTTTGGAAGGAAACCTGTTGCCATGCCGTGAGCTGTCGAGTAGAGAGTCAAAGCCTTGTAGAAAGGACCAAAGGGAAATCCCAGCCAGCAGCCAAACGGGGACCAAAGCCCCCAGTCTAGCACCTCATAAGCAATGAAATCCTGGCTCACCCAGGAAAGTGAGCTTGATGACTGGTGCTCCTCCCCAAAGATGACTTCGGCACCAAAAGGTGCTGCAGCACTCCCAATACTTGACTGCATCCTCAGGAGAGACCTTGACATGGAGGACCAGCTAGGCCGTGCTGAGATTTCTGAATATAGAAATTTTGAGAAAGTAACTGTTGATTCGTTTCAACTTCTAAGTTTGGGGGATCATGTGTTACACAGTAAGAAATGGCAAGTGTGGTATATTTAAGTGTTGGAAATATCTCTCTTCTTTCCTGCTAAGTCAATAAATATTCCTTGCAGTCCTAAAAAATGCTACAAATGCAGATGGAATGCACACATATAAGGACCTACTTCCTGCACTCAAAACTTTCACAATCTACTGAGAGGAAAGGCTGTACTGAGAACTCGCAGCAGGACTCCCAGCACCACTGAGTTTAGCAGTCCCATCTGAAGATGTTCTGAGGCACCACCGCTTTTGTGACTGGCATGCACTACTGGCCAGTCCTCCACAACCACTGTGGGTCAGTAGGCTGTTGGTCCATTAGTCTCTTGTTTGTCTTAATGACATCAAGTAATGAACACTTCCACTTCCTAATTTGTTAAAGACCGTTTCCTCCTAGCCCACTGAGCAGCAAGCAGCTTAAAGCTAATAAATATCATTACCTTGTATATAACAGCCCCAAACACATTCCCTGGCATATACTAGGTGACCATCAACTCCTACTTAATTCAACTGAATGCAGTCTTTGGTTCCTTCTATCCCCTCACCTTTATCTCTACCATTTACTTCACTTTAACTCTACTCACATGAGACACATCTGAGAATTTACCTTTGCCCTAGGGGTATATTTGAAGGCCTGAATTATGAAAACTCTCCCTACCCTCATCTTTCTTTCTCTCCATAATTCACCTCAATCCTTCAATTCAGAAGCTGAAAAGCATGTTTTGAATGTTCTCCTTCTTCTGTCTTTCTCCTTCCCTCTGTTTTAACCTTATGATGTTTTTCATCTAGTTCTTCTCAGCACCTGACCTACTTAATCAGCCTACTTGTTCGTTGTTATTGTTTGAATGTAAAATGTCCCCAAGGCCTCATGTGTCAAACAGTGTTGTTTCAGAAGCTTGTAGAAATTTGGGGAGGTGAGGCCTCACTGAAGAAAACAGATCGCTAGAAGTGAGTCCTTGAGGTTATCTTGTTCTCAGTCCCTTCCTGTTTTGCTCGCTTCTCCCTGTTTGCCAGGAGATAAGGAAGTGTCCCAGTCACGGGATCCTGTCACCACAGCATTCTGTCCAAATGTATGGGGCCAAGTGGCTACGGGCTGAATCTTCTGAGGTGAATTAGTTCTTCCTCCCTTAGGTTGTTTATGGCGGGGATGTTGGTCACAGTGACGAAAAGCTGATACACCCATTGTCTTCAGCCCTATGGCTAAGCTGTCTTGGCACTGCCCTGGCCCGTATGTCTCGTAAGCATGTACTCTTAATCCTAGCTATCCTTTCATCTTGCTCAATAATCCTTAAACTCGTTATTCATTGGGCTCGTCTAATCTCTCGAATAAGTTGATCTTGGCTTGACTCTAACCGGAGCCTTCCCTCTCTCCTCATACTCCCATTCACATTCCACAGGAGCCCTCTTTGATTCAATCTCACTGACACGATAGCTAACAACTGTCAACATGTGTTCTGTAGTTACTACACACCAACTTTTGTCCCAAGTGTTTTCCTCTAAATTCGCACACCAGTCCTGTAAGGCAAAGAGCAAGATTAGCATTTTTCTAAGAGACAGCTGAGACACGGAGAGATGACGCAACTTCTCAAAGTCATTGAGTCAGGAGTTATATACCATCCCTGGTTACATTACCGGACTAATCTGGCCTCCAAATGCAATAATCCAGTGGGATCAGCCTCGGTTCATCTTTCTTTTATGTATAACATTCAGTGTTATAATCTGCTATCATGCTTTTGCCACCGAGCTCAAAGGAGTGAGGTACAACAAAAAGAGGAATGTGTTTATTATCTCGGCTCCTTTGAGCCAAGAGCAGAAGGAAATGGATGACGTTGTCATAAAAGGATACAACACAGTAGAAGGAAAATAAAATCAACCAAAGTTAAAAAAACCAAAAAAAGATTGCAGGAAAATAATGAAGTAAAAAAAATGATTGTGTATATTTTTTTAAAAGATTTGTTTATTTATTATGTATACAGTGTTCTGTCTGCATGTATCCCTGCAGGCCAGAAGAGGGCACTATATCTCATAAGGATGGTTGTGAGCCACCGTGTGGTTGCTGGGAATTGAACTCAGGACCTCTGGAAGAGCAGCCAGTACTCTTAACTGCTGAGCCATCTCTCCAGCCCGATTGTGTATATTCTTACAACACTATTTGTTAGAGTGAAATTATAAACAATTACAATGTGTGCCCATAAATTTGGTAGAGATTGTTCATCTCCCACTGACAAATCTTATTATGAGTGGTGTTCACATGATTTGTGAAGATAATACATTCCCCTTAATTACTCACAGACAGGGATATCTATGTATTAACATACAACTAATAAGGTATAATGCCAAATCCAGCCTGACTTTCAGACAGTCCTTGATATAGGGAAGTGTTGATTGAGAAATAATAGATATGAAAAGTAGAGATTTAGACATAAAAAAAAAAGACAGAAACACAGAATAGGTTCCAGAGGACTCTCAGTCAATACCACAGTCACTCCGAGTTTATTCCTCATGAGCATTTTATACACCAGCAAGGGGAGAGGCAAAAGACCTCACCATCTCAAGGACACCATGGTTCAAGGTACAAAGTGCAGACAAGTGTAAACACTTCCTTAATTCTCAAAACATCTAGTAGCCATGCCTTACGGCAAAGCATCCTGTAATTAGGCCTTGAAGTATAAGATACCTGGTAACCATGCCTTTTGCCAAAACATCCTATTATGCAGCCTTGCAGGGCAAAACAAGCTCAGACTCTCTGACCTTGAGTCAAGATGGAATAAGGCCACATTATGGGGTCTCTGTGGGTCCACACAGTGTAAGTATAGAAATTTTGTTACGTAAAAAATGTAATGTTTCAAAGGTCTTTTTTTAAAGAGGCAGACTTCACTGACCAATGACTCTTATTCCATGTTGTCCACTTCTTCCTGCATGGAACGAAGATTAATTACTGGTTCCCCAACGGTCACTTTGGAACCATGATGTCATCCTGAGGATAGGTGCCACACTCAGCATCAGAACACTGAAATCAGTCTATCTGTGAAAAGAATCAAATGAATTGTTATATCTTCCTAGAACTGCTCAATTCTTAACATATGAGAAAAATAAAACTTCTAATAGCTTAGCCAAACTTTTTCTTTAGTGCCTGATAGTAGTATCTAATTTATTCCGAGAACAATGGAGAGTCATCAGTGACCAATAACTCTTCTGGTAGGAGTGGGGCCTCCAGAGCGCTTCCAGCATCAGTGCTGGAATGTTGGCTGTCTTTGATCTTGTGCAGGTCTTATGCAGGCAGCCACAGCTGCTGTAAGTTGATGTGCACATCAGCACGTCGTATTCAGAAGACAGCATCTCATAACTCTGCTCCCCATCCTCAGTTCTTGTAGTCTTTCTGCCCCTTGTTCCCTGAGGCTTAGATGGGAGAAGACTGATACAGATTTCCCATCTGTAAGCACTCACACTTCTCAGAATGTAAGTTACGGAGCTCTAAACTAATACTCATTGCAAAAAGAAGCTTCTCTAACCAAGGTGGAGAGCAGCACCAATACATGGGTAAAACTATTTAGAAAAGCAGTCTGACAAAAATGACCACTTAGCAGAACAGTAAGAGTAGGCTCTCCACCCCCTAGTGCCTATGATCCCCCAAGTCATGAGCTTTTGACCAACTTTACAGGGTCAGACATGAACTCCCCCCTGTGGAGTAGCACTATAAAATCCACAAAGAAAGTGGTTGGTTACAACCATAGCTGTCAGGCCATTACTGCACCAGCGGGCAGGAATCTTTTCTCTGTAAGCTGTAAAACTCTTCATCATATCCATGTGTAACATTGAATGTGTACTATATTCCTTGTGTTATTAAAATAAGGAAAACGGGATCCGCAAGATGACTCACTGGTTATAGAAGATTGCTACCAAGCCTCTCAACGCTAGCTCCATCTCTAGGACCCATGTGGTGGAAGAGGAGCACTGACTACTCAAAGTTGTCTTCTGGCCTCCACATATGCGCTGTGCCATGCACATGCCCACATACCAAATACAAACACACAAATAAATACAATGTAATTTAACTTTTTAATTAAAAAAAAATAAAAGTAGGGACTAATGTTATATAGCTCTAGGGTAAAATTCCTATCTTCCATAAACAAACAGGGTACTGTATTTGAGCACAAGGACCAAAAAACTTAAACTATTTGGGACTTTTCTGGACAGTGTCTTACTTCAGTGGCACACAAGACAATTCACCAAGAATAGTGTACAATGCTCTAACCACATCAGTACTCCCAGTTAAAACAATCGACAAGTGCAGGTTATTTTCTTTCAACTTTCTCTTGATTTTCTTTTGTAGCTTAGTTAAATATTATACACAAACATAAAATACAAATGTTTGTTCCACTCATTCACCTGCATTTTTTTTTCTTGCTTCTTGACCAGATCCCAAATTTACATCTGTTAAATAGGTATGATTCAGAAACGTGGAGTACGCTGTACAGCTGCTTTCCATCAGCTCACTCAAAATGCTATGAGCTTGGTAGGAAATATACCTTAAGGTATCCCTTGTGATTCTTGGTAAATATGAGAAGCTGTTTGAGCCTTTGGTTGTATTAATGGCAAAAATAGAGTGGTTCTGTTGTTTGAACAAAACACAGACACTATCATGTTTCTATGAGTTGATTTTGAAAAGAAATTCCAATTATACTCTCTAAGCCCATGCAGGAATGTTTTCAGCACACTCCTAACTGGTTACTTCATGAGGGGCTGGACAAAGCCAGGAGCTGATGTCCTCTTAAAAATTCTGAATAGAAACAAAAGCACACCTTATTATATTTGTTATGGAACCTATCCTGGTGGAGAAGTGAATTCAAGTTATATATATCTGAATATAAGATTATAAACTGAAAAATCTGTCATTTCTTCTTAATAAAATAAAATTAACATTAGAGTTTTTAAAATAAACATTAAGTTTCTTTACACTTTTTTTTTTGGTTTTTCAAGACAAGGTTTCTCTGTGTAGTTTGGTGCCTGTCCTGGAACTTACTCTGTAGACCAGGCTGGCCTCGAACTCACAGAGATCGGCCTGGCTCTGCCTCCCGAGTACTGAGATTAAAGGCGTCCACCGCCGCCGCCGCCGCCGCCCAGAAACATTAAGTTTCTAATAATAAAAAATTCTGGGGGTTGGGGATTTAGCTCAGTGGTAGAGCGCTTGCCTAGCAAGCGCAAGGACCTGGGTTTGGCCCTCATCTCTGGGGAAAAAAAAAATCTGGTTACATTTAATTACAGCTAACCTAGCAATGCCCAGGGGAGGGGGAAAAAACCAGAGTCAAGAAAGGTTTATTAGAAACACATAGACTTTGCTTGTTTGGGAAGATTTGTTTTCTTTATTTTTTTACTTGTGGGGTATGGCTGAGTATGTGTATGTATGGTGTATGCACACATATATGCAAGTGCATGAAAGGCCCAAGGACAAAGTCATGTACGGTGCTCTATCACTCTCCACCTTAATCTCTTGGGACAGGGTCTCTCTCTGAACCTGGAACTGGCATGTGGGCCAGAACAAGCCCCAGCAATCCTGTCTCCCTCTCCCATAGCACTGGCGTTACAGGCACCATTTACTCAAATTTTTATGTGGGTGCTGGGGATTTGAATTTAGGCCTTCATGTTTGAGGGCACTGAGGCACTGAGCCATCTCCTGGTCTCTGTTGGGAAAGATCTGCAGAGTTGTTTCTTCCATCGGGACACCACTTCTACCTGACCCGCATCACCTTTATCAGAAAAAGGCATTAGAATCCCTAGAAGAATTGTATTACTCGTCGAATGTCTCAGTTGTCAATACCACTCATTTTGTTGTGTGGTGCTGTGGAGACAGATCTCTCCATGTAGCCCAGCCCTTGGATTCTTCCTGCCTCCCCTGGGATAACAGGCGTGTGCCACCGTAGCCAGCTACCAGCGTTGCTTTTTGTGAGATTGTCCTATACAGAATAATAATGGAGGAGTCCAGACAACCTCTGACAGCCACTAGGAAAACAAAAGCAATACATTTAACACAGAAAAGGAGCAGGGTATTTAAAAAGAACTTGGGGTTTAAAACAAACAAGCTGCACTTTGACTTTGGGCTTCAGAAAATGCCAGGTTTCTATATAATATAGAAATAGCTTGACGTCTAACATCACACACTGCGATTCATGGAGTTTTACACATACCCGGAAGTTAGGGACAGAGCAACACTCGTTCATTGAAGAACTATTCTGGACTATCAAGTGCACGGCTTCCTGCTGACTGAAACTTAGGTTTTGTTACTGTTGTTCTTTTGTTTTTGTTTTTGCATTCAGGTGATTATTTTCCCCCACTAATCTTCATTTTCTTCAGTCTTTTAAAACCCATGTTCGTTGTAGAACAAAAGGATTTCTCAGTCCTAAAAGATACTAATCCCAGAAATTAGCACCTGTATATGAAACCATGTCATTAATAAGGCAACTTTCAATCAGTCTAATGAATCTAATGATTACTTCGAAGCAAGTAATTCTCAACATGTGGCTTATGACCCCATTGAGGGCCAAACGAACTTTTCACGGGGCTCACATAAGACCGTCAGGAAACAGATATTACATTACGATTCATAACAGTAGCAAAATTACAGTTATGAATTAGCAATGGAATAATTGTATGGTTGGGGTCAGCACAGCATGGGGAACTGTTTTAAAGAGTCACAGCATTAAGGTTGAGAACCATTGCTCTAAAGTTGTTACCGGGACCTGGCTTCATGGCTGATGATTAACTTTCTTTGGCTGCAAGTTTGGTCACATTCCTTAGGGCAAGGAAGTAGCAGATGTGAAGAGAGCTGATAAAAATGAGATCTCGGTGTGCATTCTTCTTACAGGTAAGATAACAAAGACATCTGCTTCCAGATAATTCTGCTTTAAAAGTACAGAAACAACCAGACAACAGTAAACTGGAATCAGTGGAGCATAATGCGATTTCTGAGAAGGGATTCTTTGACGAGGTAATAATTAGTAACTTTAAAATAGACTGGTAGAAACACCTTGTGTATCAACTGAGTGATACATAGCTTAGTGACCTGTGACTCCTGTGGCCCTGTAGAGAGGTGAGCAGCAAGGAGTAGGAGGAACTAGACTTTTTTCCTCTCTTGGACTTTGAGTCTGTGCAAGACACCCGCCCTCCATGAGTTCCTCTTTTTCTCCATTGTTACTTTTCTACAAATGGCATCGGCCTCACCTGGAGTATTTCTTGGACATTTAGCTTCTCCACTTACAGTTCATGGTGACCCTGTAAGTTGAATGTCCTTCATGCCCTGTCCTCTTCTGGTGAGTGCTGTGAGTCCTCCTCGGCCAGGGTCTAGAGCATCCTCCATTACAAACCCCTTCCTTTACATCCACAACTCCAGCACACCCTCCCTTTTTATTTTCGTCTATTCCCTTTCATCTCTGAGGTTCTGATGCAAGCGTCTCCCTTCTTCTATGGGGGCTAATCCAGCACTCTGTATGTGCTTCTGTATATACTTCTGGAATGCTTCTGTATTCTGTAGATACTCTGGGATGGATAGATGCACAGTAAGCACTATGATACACTCTGTAATGTGCAATGGACTTCATATCTAATGGTAAAAGTAACACAATTAGGATTATAGAAATACACAACTTCTTTTTAACCACGGCACCACGTGAAGGCTAGCACACTATCACAAGTAGTAGCAGTCTAACAGGGCACAAGAGAGAAAACAATAGACCCTTGCTTGCTGCTTTCCAGTGCCTGGGAGCCCCCTGCTGTCCAAAGAAACCCAAAGCTTTGCATTTCTCCCCAGGCTAGCGGAGCAGGGTTCAACATTCAACAGGTAACCTTAAAAGACTTATTTTTACCATTTCTGGCACCAGATTGCTATGATCAGCTATTTTTATCATCCTCCCCGAAATCATCCAAGTCCCCCTCTTCTGGATCCCAGAGGTGCTATCATGATCCAAAGCACCTTGACTCAAGAGTGCGCCCACACCGCGCCGCCACTCTTTCTCAAACCGATCTTCAACAAGATCGCTATCAAGTTCTGAACTTCTGTTCTATGCCAAGTCTTGTACTAAGTTCTCCAAATGCATTCCGTGCCATTTGCCTTCAGCACTCTAAGAAGAGCTATTGCGTTCATTTCAGTGCGAGGGAGAAGTGAACTTTACAATGGTTAAGCAACTGGCAAAGGCTGGAGTTAGGGCTTGAGCTAGGAACTCAGCTGCAAAGCCTTAACCCTTGGCTTAACTTCCACATCATTTCTTTGGCGTCTAGCCAGAATCTTTTCCCTCAAAATCCCTGCTACGGCGATTTGCCTCTTCATCACGACTCTGCTGTAGTGTGCACTCCTCTCTTACGACTTCGTATTCCAGTATTTCACCAGCAGGCCTTTATTAATAAGCCACTGTAACAGTGTCAAAGCAACTTGTGACTGTCTTGTCCACCTAAGTTGTCTTCCTCCCCCCGCCCCATACATATAGGACGCATCCCATTTCTTCATAGTGGTTCTCCAGACCTCTTATTATCATTCGGGAGAGTATTCATCATAAAATACAGACGGGTTAGCTACAACGAATCTAAATGAAGATATGTTGGCTTCCCATAAACTTTAGTTATGGTTTTGACCTCAAATCTCTCTTCATATGAAACGCAGCTCTGCTCATCCACCTTGTCTCAGACTTAGAATGGAGTTCTTCTTAATTTGATGTTCACATTTTCCTCTAGCCCGTGTAATTTAATTTTATGATTGGCATCTTTTTAGATTAATTTTCACCACTTATTCTCAGGTATGTTAAAATTTACACGTAGCTTTATTATTTCCTGCCCTGAGTTAGTAGAATTTATTCTTAATTAATGAAACAGCCTGCCTAGCTAAATGATATTCATAGAATATTATAATAAAACTAGCAGAGAAATGAAATATACCAAGAGTAATTTTTAGGAAGTGAATCAAGATAAATTTTAATCATGGATAGCATTATTTTATATATTAACTTGGTCCTTAATAATACTATCTGATCCTTGTTACTAATAAGCTTGTCACTACAATGTCTCTTAATTAAAAAAAATTATTGCTCCTGGATTTAAAATTTTAAGCATTGTTACAAAGACAAAGTTTCATTTTATATTTCAAGAATCATAAATATCTCTTAAGAGGTACTTAATAACTAAAATAATTTGTGGAAATATCCTTGGCTGATAGCTTTTCTGTTCTAATAGAAATGTTCCAAATCTGGGTGACAACTTTAAAACTCTGAAATAAAGCCTATCCATGATACTGGCATTTGAAGAAAGACCATAGTTCATTAATTAGCTTTATATCAGATGTACAGAGAGATGTTACAGTAGAGAAAGTTGCCCTGAGCCACTCTCTAACGCTGTGATGTAATGAGCCATAGCTTTTGTTTCTTGTTTTGTTTAACTAAGAAGGCCACATCTTAATTTGCAATAGAAAAACATAACTATCAAGCCAATCAGAATGTTTATATCAGCTAACATGTCATCTAAGAAGAAAATAATCCAGACAGGAAACGAAACCACTCTCTCAGCATCTGATCCACACAGTAGTGGCTTCCTACTGTGGGAGGACGTCCAGAAGCCTGTCAGGAGCATTCATTCCTTCTACTCTTGTGTGTCATACTAATAAAAAATACTGTCAACAAGTTCTTCTTGGTTTAGTTTATAACCTCTTGTCAACATCTACAATCTGCATTCCTGAAAAGTCTTGGCACAGATCAAGGTCTCCCATAAAATAAGGTATTAAAATTATTTAAATTAAATTAGTGTATTTCAACACAATAAATATTCCAAGAAATAAAAAAAAGGGGGGGATCTGTTTTCAAAGCAAACCAGATTCATCCAAACCTGGTCATTATGTAACTCCCCTCACTGATCTCTTTTGTTCAGGGTACCTACCTTTCTGCAGTATCATTTGGTTAAGGCAATACTGATTTCACCACGTCTATTACATCACCAGGGTTTTGGACTTGCTCTTACTGGCCTGAAACAGAGCCACTTACATGTGTCTTGTTTTGTTTCAACATGCTTTTGCAACACTGCCTTATCATGAATGATCACATCGCTTGAGGGTATGGTTATTCACATCCTGTATCCACAAATTAAGAGTGGAGTGCATGTACACACACACACACACACACACACACACACACACACAATGACCAAGAGCAGGAGCTATGTTTAGATTCTTTAACAAGACTGAACTAGGATACATTTTTAAAATCTGGATTATTTATAGCTCTAAGACTTCATTACCTCTGCAAGAAAAGGTTTCCAAAAGCTCATTGGGAACTGATGCTAATGTGACTCAAGATTACTCTCTGGTAAGAATTTACACTTCTTGATAAAATGCATAAGCACTTTCTGATGAGGCTTAATGAGTTCAGGACTTGTTCCAGGAATCCACAATACCAATGGACTCTTACTATCTCTTAAGAAACATTATATTCAAATCAGTGAGATAGCTCCATAGGTAAAGGTATTTGCCATCAATCCTGTTGACCTGAGCTGGGCTCTGGGACCTACAGGGTAGAATGAAGAGCTAAATCCTGCAAGATGGCCTCTGATCACCACACACATAGCATGCATAGTGCATGCACACACATGTAAATAAAAGCAATAAAGTTTTCAGTTGGGAAACATTGCTTTCTATATGTTGGCAAAAATGAGCTGTCGTCTTTTTTTTTTTTTCAATGAAGTACCCTCAGAGGCAATAAAATATTTGAATCGGTATTCTAGAAGTCTTTCTCCAGCATCCTGTTCATGATTCTGTACTCTGAACATTTTTCCTTTTCACTCTCTCAAAACTTCCATCAGGTTTAGTACGCCGTATCTCATAAGGAATCTCCTAGGGAAGATAACAGAAGTAAGTCAATGGTGACAGTGCTGTGTGATGATCGCCATGTTAGAACGATGCCAGTATCCCATGAGGGTGGAAGCAGGCAAGGGCCAGCATATCGCAAGAGAAACTGAAGTTCATGGGAGTTCTGTAACGACGTTATAGACTACTTCTCATTCAATGGTCTCGTTTAGTTCAATTATTAGTTTTGATACAGCCACCATTTTCTACCTTGTCTTCTTAAAAGCAGTTTGTTTTATCCAAATTGCAGCTCCAACAAGTTTTTGTGGCAATTGACTGGGAATTTAATCACCATGCTAGCTAGCATCATTCTTAAGGAGAATATTACAAATTATAAATGAAAAATTTCTGGACTCTCTTTGAATCACATTCCATCAATAAATTGAGATTTCCTGGGAATCTGGATAGGACAATATAAAAGAATTAAAGCGGTTTTTAGGTATATTCATCTTGGCCTTGTTCTACAGTATAGTTCTCAGTAAGCCTGTTTCTGGTTGCTAAATTGGAGTTCCAAGCAGGTATTTTGGAAGCAGAAACATAAGGGTAGCGTTAGTCACAGCAGTCAGATCTTCAGTTACAAATCAATCCGCTGGCACTGCTCTAACCTCTTTAACTTAGAAAGCCATGCTATGCTGAAGTTGAGCGGGGGAGGAGGGGTGTGCACACACAGGATAGGCAGAATCAATTTAATGACCTTTGTGTCTGTCCTTGATACTCGTTATTATTCATTTGCTTCCTTACTTATTGCTAATGGTTTGGCTACAGCCAAAAACTTCAGATGCCATGATTGACAAAATCAAAACTAAGAAGACATGATCCAAGACAGACCAAATATCTACAAATAATATATGAACTAAAGACAATTGGGAGAAACAATTAAACAAATACAGGAAGATGTGATTTACTAGCACAGAGTATTTTCTTTTAGTTAGAGGGGTTTTAATAATAAGTTTAGAATAAATCAAAAGTAAGATATTACAGAAAAATATGAACTCAACACTGTCTTTAAATGCAGTTTGTATTTAGTAAGCACTTATATTTTGCTATGTTGGTTCCTCCAATGACACTATTAAAGGTTTAAGATGGGAAGGGGGTAGATGAATTTCCTTCTGGACAGGTTAGACCACAATCTAGAAAATATCTCCCCCATTTAAAATAAATGAGACCAGCTCTGTGTGTTGTGGATGCATGTTTGAGCTTGCAAGCCTTCAGTGAGTAAATTCCCCACAGAAAATGTTAACAATGTGCTTCTTATAGAAAGTTCTTAATAGAGAATATCATGTTTACCATTTGTCTTGAAGGTGAAGTTGTTTCTACAAGGGAAACAGATCTACGGCACATTGTCTGGATTCTGCCACCTGATAGGTACTCTTGAAAAGGAGAGAGGGTCTGCCAGCCTGCCAGGTTAATAACTGGACCAATTGTCAGTGATGGGAGCCCATCCGTCATTCTTGTCTGAATCATCTCCCTGTTAAAATGCATTTACTGAATTCCATAAAGACAACTTAAAGTAAGACAGCATGAGTATCACCTAATTAAATCAATGAGCAAGCTGTAATCTTCATCAAAACCAAATTCAGACCAGCAGCAAAGAGTTTTCTCTGTTGGAGAAGAGGACTGTCATTTAACCCTGAATTTAGGAATACTTTACAAAATGTAGTTTTGTGAACTATTAACAGATAAGAGCAAATTCCCAGATGTTTCATGCTATTCAAAGTGAAGGATTCATTTGCCTCTGAGCTACACTCAGAAAACTTCACGTAGTACAAGTTTCCTTGGCACAAATGAACTGAGAAAATTACATGAAAGTCAATTTGGTTTCCCACTTGGAAACTTTTGACTTCTGGGATGGGGAAAATTTCCTACAACATAATGGATTCCACTACATGAATGCAGACACTAATAATCTATCTCGATGGAAACATGGGGAGTTATTGTTGACATCCTTCACCTCCACATTAAGAACCAACGGTTCTTCACGCTGTACTGTATGTCAGGAAGCAAACTACTTCTTCTCAATAGCCTATACTTTGAGCAAGTCATCAGAGTAATAATTGCAGTCTTGAGTGAGTTATAAAACTGCTCTAAAAGGGCTGGGATTGCACAATTGAGAAGAGATACTTTCTTTTGAATCCATCTATGGCAGTGGTGCTCAACCTTCCTACTCCTGCAGTCCTTTAATACAGTTTCTCAAGTTGTGGTGACCCCCAACCACAAAATTATTTCTGTTGTCGCTTCCTAACTGTAATGTTGCTACTCTTATGAATTGTAATGTAAATATCTGATATGCGGGATATGTGATATGTGACCCCTGTTAAACCTCCAAAGGGGTCGTGACCCACAGGTTGAGAATTGCTGATCTGTGCTTCAAGCAGACGGGTGTTTATTCCCAAGAAAACTGACTAGAATTAGAAATCCATGTAGAATGCAGCAAAGACCACTAGTAAATCTAAATCTCCAATACCTGGGTAGGAATTTGCTGACAGTTAAGTCACGGTGTCAGATAGACCTCAAGTCTAAGCATGAGTCTGCCAGTTACTAACACATTATACCTAAGTCTTCCCAGTTTTCGGTTTTTCCCCTCTATGAACTGAGATAAAAGCATGTCCACTTCAGAATGAGCAATATGCTGTATTATAATATATATCATATGCAATATTTTCTTTTACTTCTTTTTAGAAACAAAGTTCGTGTTTACTTTCACTTACTGCCTAACAAAGCAAATATTCAAATATAAACGTGAGTCTCTAAATTATTATTGGCAACAATTACCAACACTAGTTCACTAATGAAAAGCTAGTGTCCCAAGTGTGTGATGTGTGTATGTGCTGGTTTAAATCCGAGTACTTTCACACTTTAGGCCACATTCTCAGCCCTTCAGGGTTTCCCTGACGATGATCTTGGGTAACTTACAAAGCTTCTGGGCTGTCACTTTCCTTGTCTGGGTTTATTATTCTGACACTTTGGTTCACAAAGACCAAGTAGTTTGCTTCCTGAGACATCATGAGGAACCATTGATTTCTAAATTGGATGTAGAGGATACCAGCAGTAACTCCCCATATTTCCATCAAGATATATGATCAGAGCCTGCATTTATATAGTTGAATTCAGGAAATTAACTCATATAGTTTTCTTAATGAGTAAATGAATTGTCATGAAGAGAATGCTTAGGTAAGTGTCTGGCACTCTGAAATCACTATGTAAATGTGGTGAGCAGTAATATCAAGTTAGAAAAATTCAAGATCAAATACAAATTCATCTGCATGTCTGTGAGCCAGACAAGAGAGATTACCCCAGTTTCATTATCTAGGGAGGTTGTAGCTTGGAAGTATCTCCTGGAGGCAATGGAGCCTGGCCTTTCATTGTACAGCTTGTGAGATCAGTATGGTGATATGAGGAATAGAGTCTGCAGCCACCTCAAGCCAACTTTATGGTCAGAATTCCCGCCAAAAAACCCCCGAAGCCTCAACCAGCTTCCCCCTCCAACCTCCTGATTTCATCCAGGAGTGGAGACAGTCTCACCTTACTTCTCTGTGACATTAGAATCACATCTGTCACCAAGCATCCCACAAGGCAAAAGCCTGGAAACAAGCTTCCTGTTTCCCTCCCTTTTCCACAACTAAGGGCCTGCTGTTGGATAAATTTGAAAACATCAAGTGTCCTCTCTTTTCTTTCTCCAAATAAAATTGTAACTAACCTCATCTCTTAGAATGATAGTAAGGGCCAGGTGGTGGTGGTGTAAATCCCAGCACTCAGGAGGCAGAGCCAGGTGGATCTCTGTGAGTTCGAGGCCAGCCTGGTCTACAGAGCTAGTCCAGGACAGGCTCCAAAGCTACAGAGAAACTCTGTCTCGAAAAAACAAACAAACAAACAAAAAATGATAGTAAGGGAAATAGAATTTTACATAATGAACTGGTTTATCCCCATCATATGGAACAACCCATGATGCTTTTCTGGAACTATCTGGATTAAAATTTTGAGAAAAAAAATCTCATCTACCAAACTGTGCTAAGGAAAAGCATTGCAGTGCTCACCCACCTGTGCTGAGTCAGTCAATCCTTTTGCTTGATTGCATCTCAACTTCCTTCCCACTTAGTGTGAGGACCATCACTGAGAGCCCCCTACAAGACATTTCTCTCCAGAAGCCCAAATGATCACATCTCAAATCTGACCACATTGGCAGTCGGCCTGATCTGCTTCGGTGGCTTCTTACTGAATTTATCACAGAAGTCCATTATTTAGCCTGGCAGTGGTGGCGCACGCCTTTAGTCCCAGTACTTGGGCAGAAGCAGGTGGATCTCTGTGAGTTTGAGGCCAGCCTGGTCTACAGAGCAAGTTCCAGGACAGGCTCCAAAGCTTCACAGAGAAACCCTGTCTCGAAAAAACAACAACAACAAAATCCATTATTCTTGACCTTCTATGAAAGACCTTCAAACATGTTAGTACTAGAAAAAGTAGGGAAGAAAATGAATTTTTGTTGGATGAGTTCAACAACCATTTGAAAATGTACAGACTTATCTGTATTAACATATGAGAGTCAAACATAAAAAAGTGTATCTTCTAGAGTCTTAATATGATCACTGGTCTCATTGTCATTATTATGCTCATCATTGTTACTGTTGTCAAAGTGAAAAATAATGTTTAAAATTTTCATAATTTCTGCAATGTAAATGGGTCCAATTTCCATTGTGGAGACATTGTTATATGCACTGGCAAAAATTAATCTGTTACCCTCACACTTCTTTGTATGAGAAATTTAGTTGGAAGAAAGGCTTCTACCTACTCCACAAAACCTGGGACCTCATCTGAAGTTTCACAAGTAGCTGACCATGAATGAGGGGTTGTTCCTCAATAATCCCGACTCTTGGCCACACCCACAGCTGCTGGAGCTCTTCAGTCACACCACTCCATAGAGTCTTACTACATTGATAGTGTGCATTTCTTTGCATAATGATCTCATAGTACCTTGGGCTTTATTTAGACACATTCCTAGAGGTCTAAAAGGACCCTGAAATGTTTGTTATGATCTTCTTTGGAATCATAGAATGTTTCAGGACATTGCTTCTGCTGAACTTCTTGCGAGCTCAGATGCAAGGCAGAGAGAGAAGATTCCAAGTTTGGGTGATGGAATGCCAAATGTACACACAGGAGATGGGGGAAGAAATGTGATGAGAAGGTGGAGCAGGGGCTAATGAAAGGAATTTACAGTAAATATACTCAAAATACATTATATGAAATTCTCAAAAATTTAATAAAAAAATATTGCTTTAAAAAGAACAAGCAGCCCGGGCAGTGGTGGTACATACACCATTAATCCCAGAACTCAGGAGGCAGGCAGATCTCTATGAGTTTGAGGCCAGCCTGATCTACAGAGTGAGTTCCAGGACAGTCAGCGCTACACACGGAAATACTGTCTCAAAAAAACTAAAAAAAAAAAAAAAAAGGCAGATTATGCTGACACTCCCTTCAGAAATCAGAATATGCATTTTTAATCTTTATGATTATCTTTTTTAAAAGAAAAGTAAAAACACTAGCCCAGACAGTGGCATTGTTAGTAGCAAGAATATTATTTTACAGTATAGTAGCTCCAAATATGATAGTATTAGGGGATTTGTCTTTGCCTTCCAAGAGGCATTATACTAGCTTGAATGCTACAAAAACGTTTGACTATAGTAATACAAAATACATTTGTACGGCAAGCCAAGCAAGAGATCACTTAGGAAGCTTCCTCTTTTGAATGAGTGTGAACCTCTAGCAGAGAGCTCATCTGTGCCAGCCGTTCGGGTACCACCATTTGGTCGTTCCATGGGACCTCTGCCTCAGAGTTACTGCATGTCGTGCTCTTGCTGCAGGGCGCTGCTCCTCTCGGTACCCACAGGCTCACCCTCTTGACTTTTACAAGCCTTCACATAGACATCACCGTCTCAGGAAGGTCATCTTGACTGACCCGCTCTGCATCTCTACTCCCGCGACTTAGACAGTTCTCCTCCCTTGCTCCTAACCCCTTCAAGTGTACTCTTTCATGATTTGTTCCGGTAAGTATTCAGGAGACATGCACTGCGTTAGTTGACAAATTAAAAGTGGGGGTGCTGGTGACATTTGTTCCACTGGAGTGGATGGCATTTATTTCACTGCGTCATGGGGACAGCTTCTCACTCCCATGCATCGCTACTGCAGTGTGATGCTGGAACCAAGAATTTGAAACAGTACCTTCCTGACTTCAGCTTTCCAAAGGCTGCAGGAGGAGCCCAGCCCTTTCTTTGGTGGATAGTTTCTCAGTTGCTACACTAAGCATTTACCCAGGAGACACAACCTGTTCCATTTTTTCTCATGAACAACCATCGTCCTCTTAGGGCAGCCAAATGCTTCCAATCATCTCTACAACTCAGCCTTGACAAATACAGCATTGTATACTCACCTTACAGGAAAACTGGGCATCAGTAATGTTCAATGACAATGGCATATCAAACTCAACTTTCTATCATTCCAAAAGCAAAATTCTAACATATTACAGAAGAGGTAGGGGAATAACCACATGAAAAAGATGCACAGAAGCAAGGTGAGTGGGTAGCATCTCAGGGTTTCTGGGTCAACATCCTTCACATGTTCAGCCATCCTTTTGATCCCTGTGCATTTTGAGTTTTTATGGAGGTTTCATTACAAAAGCAGGTTGCCTGTATTATTGCTCCTCGTGTTCAGTATAACCTGCAGTCTCTCTTTTCTTTCTGTGGGTTAAGAGACCGGACTGAAAGCTCTGATTGTTCTTTAATCTTTTGAAACCTGTCCTCACCCTAAGGCTACCTAGTGGCTTCTAGCTTCAAGTCATTTCATTAGCATGCATCCAAATGCTCCTTACTCTGAAGATGGCAAGGACATTAGGAGCCGTGTGTCAGAAAAGGAGAACAAAATTCAAGTCTGGATTTCACAGTCTCACAGAACATTTCTGAAATCCTCCTCTGCCACCTTACTATCATTGTTTGTTTTTAATCTCCTCAACCCAAGAAATCTCTCTTTTTAAGCCCTCAGAAGCATGGAGTTTGGGAACTGATGAATAAATATGAGTATTACAGGCAGCCCTCTCTCTGGAATACTTTGCACCTGTGGCTGATGTGGTTATATATTGTTTGTAATCTAGGAAATAAAGCTTGCCTGAAGATCAGAGGACAGAGCTAGCCATAGAGTTAGCCTTAAAGGTCAGGCAGTGGTGGCACACGCCTTTAATCCTAGCACTCGGGAGGCAGAGGCAGAGATCCGTCTGGATTTCTGTAAGTTCAAGCCCACCCTGGGCTATACGAGATTAATCTAGTCTAAAAGAGAAACAGAGCCAGGCAGTGGTGGCACACACCTTTAATTCTAGCACGTGGGATCACACACATTTAATCCCAGCACTAGGAAGGTTGAGACAGGAAGTGATATGGCTGCTAAGGTATGCTGTGGGATGTCTTTCTGTATGCTGTGAATATGTATTGCTCTGATTGGTTGACAAATAAAGCTGTTTGGCCAATGGTGAAGCAGAATAAGGGTAGGCGGTACATTCCAGCTGGAGAGAGAGGAGGAGGAAAGGGGAGGCAGAAGAGACACTGCAAGTCACTGCCAGGAAAAGCAAGACATGAAAGTAAGACATGAAGACACAAAGCCACAAAGCCACATGGCAACCTATAGATAAATGGGTTAAGTTATAAGAGCTAGCTAGTGAAAAGTTTGAGCCATAGGCCATCCAGTTTGTAAATAATATAAGCCTCTGTGTGTTTACTTGGGACCAAGCAGCTTCAGGATGCAAGTGAGAGAGATTTGTCCCGACCACAGGCAGGGTGGGACACAGGAAAACTTCTGACTGCAGAGGTGCCTCCCACAATGAAGGAAAACGGTGTTTCTCAACAACCGAGTGTTCTACATACAGGATCATATATAATGTTTAAGGAATTTTTGAGAAATGTTGCATTGAGAAATTCAAATTAAGTCACAAAAACTAGGATGCTTCGTTCTAAAATACCTACTGTCAGTTTGTACTCATCTTTTAGCTGAGCTTGTTTTCCTTTTCAGAGTACTCAGCTGATAACCAGTGTGATTTGGGACAATCAGAGGCTGTGAATCAGTCTGTTGGTTTCCCACCTTTTGCACAATCTGTTAAAGCAACTCAACTCCTTCTGTGTTTAGTGGAGTTTTGTGGATTTGTTTTCAGCTTTTTAAATTTAATCTTTTTTTTTTTTTTGAGAAAATACCATCTCAGAAAAACGTCATAGGCAAAAAAAAGAAATCTCCATTATTTAAATAATATATATATATATATATATATGCAACTGGCAGGCAATTTCCTTCTCTGAAGAAAGTAAAGAAAATTCTACTTTATAAACCTAGAAATATCAGAGGAGTCAGAAGATTAATGGAGCAATTATACTGGCTAGTAATGTTCTAAAGTTAGCAATACAAAATTATCAAATAACGCTAGGTTCGTTCAATTTCACTTTCATCACACCAAAGTTTTCTGCCTAAGGAATTTTTCCATTCTCAAATATTGATCCAAAACAACACAGAAGGCATGACCAGCCTCAGTAAAGTTATAAATTGGATAATGAGAAATTGTCTAAACATTACTAAGAGTTTCTTCCTTTACTCTCAATCAACATTAAATTGCTCTCTGATCAAATGGAAAGCAGACTAACAACACAGAGAATGCCTCCTTTTAAAAGGCAGCTTCATATCACTAGAGGTTCTTTTGGACTAAGGGGACAAGCTGAAAAAGAGAGAATAAAATCTTCACTAATAGTAATAGGGATTATATTTTAAAGGTATTTTACAGCACAAAACACTATTACATAAAATGTTATCCACAAATACGTGAGATGATAAGTATAAATAAGTAGTGTCATTCCCAGAAAGTACCAGGCAGGCTGGGGAAGAAGAGTTTTGGTAAGTGTGTGAAGGTTGGAGACCGGCCCTTCTCTGTATGTGCAAAGTCAGGCATACATGAGGGAGAAATGGAGTCTCAAGAGCACTCACAGAAGAGTTTGGATTATATATTTTTAGACTAATCATTGAATTCCATAACCTGACACATTTCTGTACGTTTTGATGATTCAAAAACTACTTGTCAAATAGCTTGACACCTGATATCTACTGAATGCAGATCTAGAGTGTAGTTATTTTTTCTTTTTCTGGTCTAAATGGTAAAATGTTGTCTCAAATTAGGAGTCCTTTCTGCCAGCCATGAAGCAAAAAGCCAACACTCTAAGGATGACAGATCTGAAAGATGCGAGGGCATACGAAGCTTTCAAGTTATTAATGAGCCTCCTCCAGATAGCTTGTTGCATGAGATTATTAAATACCTTGATCCTTATTTCTGAAACTATTTGTGTCATTTATTCTTTAAAAAAAAAAAAATCCTAACTCGTATATACCTAAATGGAAGAGTTTATATTTTTCAAGGTCCTCCCTAATAGCCAAGCATGGTTTGAAAGATCCTTCACTACATTACCCCCAGGGAAAAAGCCCTGGCTTGCTGACAGCTGCAATTCTTGACTTCACAGAACATTCGTCTTGCATAAGTAGTTGCAAGTAGTTCTCCCTCATACTTGCCCGTATAGCACCTGCTTTGTTTATTGTTTGTAGACTTCTCCGGGAGACAGCTTCCTACCTGGGGGAGTATTTTGGTGCGCCCCTTCAGATAAACTCACCATACCTATTATTTAATGATTACTAATTACCTGGGTCAGACATTGTTAAACTCATGTACCCCCAAAAAAATAATACTGCTATCCTGGGTTACACAAATAACCAATTCCAAATTTTTCCCTAATGAGCCATCTTGTTTCTTGATTCTTCCTTCAAGTATTGTGACCATCCGTGCCAGTTACCTGTTTATTGCCCTTGCGCTGCCAGTCCACCTTGATCTTGCTTGGTGATGGAAACGTCTGAAATAACAATATACATTTCCTTTCTCAGCAGCAGGTGGGATGGGAGAGAGATGGATGTGGCAAAGAGGAAGAGACCAAGTTCTCTGTATGGTTTTGCTGAGGCAACTCTTGACAGCCAGCCAGCAGAACGTCCAGGGGTATTCATGCTCTTAGGAGTTTTGCTAGCCTCATCACAGGCTCCTGGACACCATAGACGGGAACTTTGAGTTCCACCCACCTCTCACAGGAATTCCCAGCTAGTGCACTAGTACCCCGGCGTCTTGCACCAGTCTCCACTTTCTTTTATCTGCAGCACCTGCTGACAGTAAGTAAACCATGCTCTACGCTGTTGCTGGGCTGCAAATCTCAAGGTTGGCCTCCTTCTCAATTTTCCTTCCCCCATGGCTAAATAGGCTCAGCTGTTGTAAACAGGCATTCACCACATCTACTATTCTTGTACTCTGCAGTATTATCTTTACTTAATAATTAATCCCTTCTTATTATCAAATCATTACTTACTATTCAGTAGTGTGCTAGCTAGATTTATGTCAACTTGTCACAAACTACAGTCATCTGAGAGGAGGAAACTTCAATTGAGAAAATGCCTTCAGAAGACAGGGTTGTGAGCCAGCCTGTAGAACATTTTCTAAGTTAGTGATTGATGTGGGAGGGCCCAGCCCTTTGTAAGCAATGCCATCCCTGGGTGACTGATCCTGGGTACTATAAGAAAGCAGGCTGAGCAAGCCATAGGGAGCAAGCCTGTAAGCAGCACCCCTCCATGGCCTCTGCATCAGCTCCTGTCTCCAGTTCCTTCCCTGTTTGAGTTCCTGTCCTGATGTCCTTCAGTGATGAATAGAAATGTGGAAGTGTAAGTCAAATAAACCTTTTCCTCCCCAACTTGCTTTTAAGGTCATGGTGTGTTTGATTGTAGGAATAGAAACCCTAACTACACTGCTGTTAGGCTTTGAATCTGAAGGTCAGCCTCCTCCTAAGACAAGAGTTATCTTTGTTCAGTTAATTATTTGTTCCTTGTACTTCTTGTGTTGAAAATAGGTTCTTTTCTCATGCAATACATCCTGATTACAGTTTCTCCTCCCTCTCCTCCTCCCAGTTCCTCCCTGTCTCCCCTCCCATCTGATCCACTCCCTCTCTGTCTCTCATTAGAAAAGAGCAGGCTTCTAAGAGATAACAACCAAACAAATAAGATAAAATAAAAACAAAAACCATTCCATTGAAGTTGAATAAAGCAAACCAACAGAAGGAAAAGAGCCTAAAGAAGGTAGAGAATCAAGGCCCTCTTGTTCACACACTTAGGAATCCCATAAAAACACTAAATGGAAGCCATAATATAAACACAGAGGACCGTGTGCAGACCCATGCAGGCCCTGCTCTTACCACTTCAGTCTCCTTGAATTCATAAGAGCTTCCATTTAAGCTGGTGTGGTAGTGTGCCTGTAATCCTAGCTACACAGCGAGACCCTGCCTGAAACGATATTCCATTCTGATTGGTGGGGGATTTCTGCCTCCTAACTACACCCCGAGTGGCCCATCTTTAGGTAGTTCATAGGAATATTGCATATGGTATCTATATGTTGCATGCATGCCAGGAGCTGATTAAGTTCTGAAATGAGTTAGCCGATCAGTTAAAATGTCGGACATTAAAAGGTCAAACTGCTAAGCCTGGTAACTCATGCATTTAATTTAACCAAAATGTATTATTTTGAAAGGGTCCAAGAATCATGGGACTTGGTAACATTGAATTTCCATTGTACTAACCTTCTTTAAATCAATTAATATTTCGTAACCGTGATTCTATGGTAAAATTTTGAATATTTTCCCAGGGAATAGATTACACATCTAAAACTCTGTTTGTAAGGTTTCCTGAGGCTATCCCTCAGTGTCAGAGTGCTTGCCCAAATTCAGTTCCCAGTACTACAAAACAAACCAAAGTAAAATATAAGTGAAACAATATTTCACTCAGGAATGGTGGCACGTGTTTGTGATCCCTACATTCAAGAGGCTGAGGTAAGAAGACGGTTGTAAATTCAAGGTCAAAGTCAGTCTACACAGTGAGATCAAGGCCAGTCTGGCTACGTAATAAAACTTGTCAAAAAAACAACAACAAACAAAAACATTAAAACTTCAATGTTTAATACTTAGAAAATGCTTGAGTAATAAACTAAATGATTTCCTACAACTTAAACGTTTGAATTATTTTTCTTTTAGTTCTATGAGCAGCCAACCCAAATGTAGTCAAACTACATTTTAACATGCTTTTGACTTACACAACTGAGCACTGGAATATTTTGGATTGTTAAGCTTTGTGTTATTGTTTCTCAAGGATATCAAAAATATAACTGATAAGAAGTTAGGTTCCAGAATATATTAAAAACTAACGCAACTCAACAGTTCTAAAAATCCCAATTTAAAATGGGCACAGCAGGCTAGAATAATGTTAGGAGGCTGCTCTCCCAGGGAATTGAGTTCCATTCCCAGAACTCCAGAGAATCCAATGCCCTCTTCCAGCCTCTTCAGGCACCCACATACAGAGACACATCCACATAAAATAAAATGTAAATAAACAATATCTTTAAAATGGACAAAGGACTTGAAGAGGCAGCGTTTTCTTAAAAGATACACAATGAACAACATACGCAGAAAAAGACCAAAGTCATTTAGTAACTACAGAGATAAATATTAAAATCATAATGAGATAATTTCCTATCTACTTACATGAATATACTAAAAAGTGGAAAATAACAAATATTGGTGGAGATGTAAAAAAAAAAAAAACTAGACTGCTGCTACACTGCTGTGAATGTCAAATGTTCAGCTGCTGTGGAAGAGAGTTTGGCTATTTCACAGTAAATTAGGCATAGAATTATCGTGACTCAACAGTTGTACTCCTAGGCAGACATCCCCCCAAAACTGAAAACAAGTACTCCAAACAAAACTTGTACATCTGGACAGGGTGGGAGAGCTGGCCTGGTGGTGTGGGTGCAGGAGGGCTAGAGGGCTGACCAACTCAGCTACCACCCAGGCCCAGATCTAGGGCTTTATGCTGGCCCACCCCAACACCTAACCCTTTTATGAGCTGCTGGAGCCAACGAAGGGGCTGGTCCTGTAGAATCAAAGCTGCAGGATATCCATGACTCAGAGCAACAGCAGGCTATCTGAGAGTCCTGGGGAGGGTCCAGTATCGATGGTGTAGCAGAAGCCAGAGGCCTCGAAGGAGCAGACCCATGACTCATCTCAATGAACATTTGCAAGTAAAGTCAGTTGGACAAAAGGCTGTGTGACACACCATGACACACTGAAGCTTCCATGGCGAGAATTTTATTTTATTTGTTCTGTTTTCTTTGGGGGGGGAGGTGACAAGGGTAGAGGGCAAACATGGAAGGGCTGGGAAATGAATGGGATTGGGGTGCATGATGTGACATTCACAAAGGATCAATAAAAAATTATTGGGGGAAAAAAAAAAAAAAACTTGTGCAAGTATTCACCACATAAACACCAGAAAGTGAAAACACCTGAATGGCCAGCTAAACAACATAAACAAAATGTGGTAGACCTATACAGTGGAGGACTGTTTTGCCATGAAAAGAAATTAAGTGCAGATGCATGCTTTAATGGGGATGAAACTGGAAAACACGGTGCTAATTGGAAGAGCCAGGTGCAAAAGCCAACATACTGTATGGTTATTTTTATACAACCTGTTAGTTTCTATGACAAAATGCTTGAGGAACCAACTTAAAGAAGGAAAGTTGGGGGTCTTGGGCAGGAGAGGGGCTCATTCTTTCAGAGAGTTTAGTCCATGCTCACCTATGCTGACTGCTTCTAGGCCTGTAGCATCATAGGAGTATGCAGAAGGGGAAAGCTGCCTCACAGAGGCTAGGAAGGACAGAGAGAAAGAAAGAGGGAAAAGGACATGGATGGAGAGAGACAGAGAGAGACAGAGACTTGCATTTATAACAATGGCCCTCTTCCCTGGTCTTTTACGCTATGAATACATTAATGTATTATTCATTAACAAGGTCAGCGCTCACGACCCAATCATTTTCCAAAAGCCTTAGTGACTAGCACTGCTCTGGGGACCAACCTTTAACACATAAGCTTCTGAGCCGCTGTTGACGTCAGCATCTGGAATGATCCCACAAACTCCTGTTTTAGATACTTGCTCTCAAGCTGGTGGTGCCATGCTGAGAACCCCTGAAACCTTTGGATGGCAGAGTCTATCTGGTAGAAGCCAGTGTTGAGGAGGGGCTTTGAAAACAATCCCTGGCCTTTGGCTATTTCAGCATTCTGGGCTTCTTTATCTCACGAAGTAAACAGCTGCCCCAGGTCAGACATTCCCTCCTCCACCCCCTCCTCCACCATGACGCTGGCCCAAGAGCCTGGGGCCAGGCAGCTATGGGCTGAAATCTCTGAAAATATGAGCGGAAAACAAGTCTTTTTCTCTTAAGTCTTCCTCTCTTTCTATCATGTGTTTTTGACACCACAGTGCAAAGGTCATTAATTAAAAAAAAAATTAATCCAAACAATACCATCTGAAGTACACAGACGAGGCGAGTCCATGGCTAATTAATTTCTAGAGGTTACAGAAAGGGGGAATAAGGAGGGATTTGCTAAGGGGCAGAGGGTCCCTTGGGAGATATTAAAATTAACCTGAAACTAGACAATAGTGACTGTTGCAAAACTTTGTAAGTGTAGTTAATGGCATTCAATTACATAATTTTATGTAACCAGTGTGATTAATTATTACATGTAACATATCACAAAAAAAGACTGTTTAAAACACTGAAGATAGCCCAGCGGTGGTGGCGCACGTCTTTAATCCCAGCACTCAGGAGGCAGAGGCAGGAGGATCTCTGTGAGTTCAAGGCCAGCCTGGGCTACAGAGTGAGTTCCAGGACAGGCTCCAAAGCTACAGAGAAAAAAAAAGCACGGAAGATAGTGTCATTTTATGGTAATTATTAAAAGACGCTTCATGAACAAATGCATGATTACCAAAGGCATAAAAGGTGTTCAAGCTCACCTCAAGATGAACAAATGAAGACTGCCATTGAATTTCTCAGCTCCCTAACTGCTGACAATCTGACCCACATTATCCACTAACACTCACTTGCTAATCAATGAATGAACAATGGCATTCAGACACTGCAAAACACAGGAGAACATGTCTTAACTGATAGATTTCTTCAAACATCCATTAGATTCCACCACAGATGGTCTTCTGATATTGAGAAAATAGACAGGGCTCATCACATATTAATATATGCTAACAAAAGGATGTATGTATAAGTGGTAAATCCTATTTTCAGTTCCTACATTGTTGGTGAACATCAGAGTCAAGTATCTCACAGAATTGGATGGTTCCAAATGATTTGGAGTGAATGTTTTTATTCCACTACTTAAAATTCTATCATTGGTTGAACTAACATCTTTTTTTTCTCTTTTTTTATTTAATTAAATTAAAATTTACATATCAGCCACGGATTCCCCTGTCCTCCCTCCTCCTGCCCCCCAGCCCTCCCCTTCAATCCATCCCCCATTCCCACCTCCTCCAAGGCAAGGTCTCCCCTGGGGAGTCAGCCCAGCCTGGTAGACTCAGCTGAGGCAGGTCCAGTCCCCTCCTCCCTACACCAAGGCTGAACAACACCTCCCAGCATAGGCCCCAGGCTCCAAAAAGCCAGTCCATGCACCAAGGACAGGTCCCAGTTCCACTGCCTGGGGGCCTCCCAAACATGAGCTAACATCTTAACATAAGCGAGTTTAATTAATTCCAGATGAGAAGTACATACTGTATGAGTATAGGAAGCAAGTGAAGTCCTAAATCGATGTGTATTGTTGACATGAACACTGCCATGTCAAGGACCCAGATAAGGCAAAAACCCTTATTGCTAAGTCTCACTCAGCAAGGACCCATGGTCTTTGGGGATAGCACAGAATACTGCTGGGGCTGTGCAGCCTACACACTATCTTCTCTCTCATAATATTGATGATTCTCTTGGCGGTTTTAGAGTCATTTTGTCAACCATGCATAGGACAGATATGATCATTCCCAGAAACCCCATTTTTTTTCTTGAATATCTTCCCCTAAAATTCTGTTGGAGCTGATGCTTCTCAGATTTCTTGTCTGGGGATGCCTGCTGTCACTTCAGACCTGAGGAGCTGTTCTAATTCAGTGCTGACAGGATCGGAGGCAGATCATCCCTATTTCTATAAATATGTTTTGAACTGAATTATTGTTCTTGAAAAGGTGTGCCTATGTCAATCACCTTTCAGTTTTGTAAAGACAGGATGTACCAGGCTCGATATTGGGCCAAGCTAACAAAATGATAAGTGTTGTTTTGGTTTAAAGATGTTTTGATGTAAAAGTTGGGGAAAAAAACATATTTGACATATTTGTTTTTGGTTTTGCCAGAGGTTAATGTTGGAGGATGGGAAAAACTTGTTAGTATGGGAAAATATCATTGCTTGTTTTTGATGTATAAAGATGGCTGTAGCTATTTGAGGCTGACCACTTGTGTGAAGATGGTGGTCGGTCGGACAATTCATTTCTTCGTATCTACACCCCTTCCCCGTCTCAGGACCTGAACTCGGGCTGTGGCTGGACTGTAGCAGACTTGCCCTATAACTCAATATGGAAAAAAAAAAGATCAACAGAGAAGAAGAATCAGTGGATGTTGAGGAAAATAAACTTCTGATCATATTCCCTGTCTTTTTTTTTTAAAGATTTATTTATTATATATACAGTATTTATTATGTATACAGCGTTCTATCTGCATGCCAGAAAAGGGCACCAGAACTCATTATAGATGGTTGTGAGTTGCCATGTGGTTGCTGGAAATTGAACTCAGGACCTCTGGAAAAGTAGTCAGTGCTCTTAACCTCTGAGCCATCTCGCCAGCCCCATATTCCCTGTCTTAGTTTTGGGTTTTTATTACTGTGAAAAGACACCAGGACCACAGCAACTCTTACAAAGAAAACATTTAATTGAGGGTGGCTAGCTTGAAGTTTCAGAGGTTCGGTCCATTTATGAGCATTGATGTCCCCATTGATGGCAGCACGCAGGCAGATGTGGTGCTGGAGCTGAGAGTCCTACATCTTGATTTCTGAGGCAACAAAAATTTAACTGTCACACTAAGTGAAGCTTGAGAAAAAGACCTCAAAGCCCGCCCCCACAGTGGCACACTTCCAACAGAAGATGTGGCCCAGGTTAAAGGTGTGCCCTCCAGTCTCAAGGTCTGGATAAAAGGCATGTGTCAAAAGTGCAGCCTCCTCCAACAGGACCACACTTCCTTCAACAAAGCCTAATACTGCCACTCCCTATGAGCTTATGGGATTCTGGGGGCCAATTATATTCAAACTACCACATACCCAAATCTAGTATGAGCAATCACAATAATACTCATACTTGTAACTTATCAATCTCAATGTGCCAAATGCTCTGCTAAATGTTTCATATACATTACCACATCTAATAAGCACCACAGCACCAACTGGGTGGATAAAATTCGCCTAATTTTATAGATGTTAAAACTTAGCCCTATAGAGGTTGAACAACTTGAAAACCAGCAGCTACCAAGTGGAAGATAATAATGAAATCTCAGTTCTACATGACTCCAAACCATGCCTTCAAAAAATGGGATCTATATAGCAGAAGACTTGGAATTTCCTGGGAACTGTTTATAAAGTATATATATTCTTAGGCCTATCCAAACTCTCCAAGTCAAATTTGGTTGAAATAACATTTCAAGACAAGTAGTAAGCCAATTAAAATTAGAAACTCCGACTGCCGGGCACCCTGCATGAGTATACCAGAGCCCGCCAATAATAAACAGACATTTTCTTCAGGCAACAAGTTCAGTGTTGCAACACAGGGAAAATCTTTATGCCAATACTAATTGTTTATATGTTTTTGTTTTTTTACTTTATTTACTATGTTTATAGTGTTCTGTCTGCATGTATGACTACACACCATAAGAGGGTACCAGATTTCATTATAGATGGTGTGAGCCCCCACGTGGTTGCTGGGAATTGAACTCAGGACCTCTGGAAGAGCAGCCAGTGCTCTTAACCTCTGAGCCATCTCTCCAACCCAAGTTTATGTTATTTGCAATGTAATGATTTCCAAATAACATGGAAGTTGCAGCAATTAAATGTTTTGTCCCATCAAGGAACAAGAACCAGTTAACTGTGTGTGGCTCCCGTGCAGTCTAAGAAGTGTCTTTAGGAGTTTGTCTTATCACTCTATTTTTCTCCTTTATCAAAAATTAGCACCTTCTGTCTTTCATTATGCCCCTTTCATTTCTTTTGCAATGAAAGTAATATATTCTTGATATCATTTTCTCAACTGGTAATGACTTAATACATTTTTTAATTTGCATTTTTTTAGCATAGTCAGGACTTTGATAGTTACATTGTTGTAAGAGCTCTACCTCAGCTCTATTTCCCTGTTTGTCAATAATTTTCCTAAGTCATTTTGCAAGATGAAAGGAACATTGCATATCACACCAAAACAACTACATGCCAGGAAAAATACTGCCCATCTTATTTTATTATATTTATCAAAACGGTCACTGCCAAATATTCCCAGGGAAATAGCTGTAATGTTATTGGTATCAAAATATAAGTATAATAAAATTTTCGGACAAAAGTCTTCATGAACTATATAGGCTCTAATCTAGATTTTGTCTCTGAGCTTCCCTGGGCTCCTCTTCCATTCTTCCTAATCTCACCAACATCCTCTCCATCTTTCCTAGGCCCACTCCTGAGCCCTGATGATTTTGCTTTGGTGACATACCTATTCGCTAGGCAGATCCTACACCCAGTCTTGACATGGTGTTGACTCAAATCCTTCCTTTCCCATAAGGTGAGTGTAATTATGAATTAACCTTAACAATGTAACACACACATACCTGCACATACACATGCACACGGTGGGGGGGGCAGTTATCATCACTTGTTTAATTCATATGTTGTATTGAGTTCGTATTTCAAATACTACCTTTTGTCCTTAATTCCTTTGTTTCTCTATAATGTCTATATTTGATTATGATCTTTTATTATAAATTTTATCCTTAAACTACCTTTTTTTTAAAAAAAAAAATCAAAATCCAGATAGACATTACATTAATAGTATTGTTTCCGTCACTTTGAGTCAATCTTCTGCTTAGCCCAAAATCTTTAGAGGCATTTCACTTTATGAAGTTTTCTTCAGTCAACAAATAACTTAATATTTTAATTTTTTTCATTTAATCTAAAACATTTAAAGTTCTGGTGAAACATAATAAGCATTGTGATATTCCTGAAAATCTCCTTTTGCTATATCTTCTTAATCTAAGCGTCTTACTTACTTTGACACAAAGTTCTGTTTCAAAAGTGGATCATTTCAGAGGAACAACTCTGCAAAACTGTGTGCAATTCTAGACTAAAATCTACTGTGTTTTATCATCCTCTTAACGTTTTTCCTCTCACAAATACGTTGTGTGTCATTGTGAAACAGACAAGCAGAACAAAACTGCTTTATAAAAAGGCATAAGACAGTTGCAGCCGGGCGGTGGTGGCGCACTCCTTTAATCCCAGCACTCAGGAGGCAGAGGCAGATGGATCTTTGTGAGTTCGAGGCCAGTCTGGTCTACAGAGCGACATCCAGGAAAGGCGCAAAGCTACACAGAGAAACCCCGTCTCGAAAAACCAAAAAAACCCAACAACAACAACAACAAAAGACAGTTGCAGCATCCAGTTTCTCAGATAGTTATTATATCAAATCATACCAGTCATTACTGAGTAGTCAGAAATGAAAAATAGATTATTTTCAAATGAAAGGTGAAATCTGTCCAGCCAATTGTTCGTTAAACAAATTCCCTAATGTTGACAGATGTGCCTTCATCAGGTGTTTCCAAATAGAAGTGATACTATCAGCAGCTAACTCAGGCAGTAAAAAATTTAATTGGCATTTGAGTACCAAGAAATGATTGAGTGTATTGAGTCAGAGCATCTGTTCAAAAGAATCGATTGTAGTTATAGGGAACATCCAAGAACATATATGAGAATCCATGAATGGGAAACCAGGGTTAGGTTGAGAACTGCGTATAAAAGGAGTCCACTCTCAAAAACTTCTCCCAGAGCCTGGCTGGCACGTTTTGTTGCA
>CABHPQ010166067.1:0-11399 GCA_902168405.1 Peromyscus aztecus
CTGTTCTCCTGTGGTTTTGTTTGTTTGTTTGGGTTTTGTTTGTTTGTTTGTTTGTTTGTTTTGGTTTTTCGAGACAGAGTTTATCTGTGTAGTTTTGGTGCCTGTCCTGGAACTCACTCTGTAGACCAGGCTGACCTCGAACTCACAGAGATTAAAGGCGTGCACCACCACCGCCCGGCTGGTTTTGGTTTTTACATTTTAGAGTGTGTGTATGTACATAGGTGAATTCGCTTCTGTGTTTCTTTGAGATGGGATCTCAGTTTGTGGCTCAAGCTGGCCTTCAACTCTTGATAATCCTCCTGTCTCCACTTCCCCAGGGCTGGGATTACCGGCATCCACCACCATTTGTGGTTTAGAGGAATTAACAGAATGACATATCCTTGTAATGTCCTCCCAAATTCACTGATGAATAGAATGGAAAAGCAGCAACTTACTTATGGGAGCAATGGTCTCAGTATCTATCTCCTGGGGATGTAGCTCATTTGGTAGAGTGCCTTGCTCGGGATGCACAAATCCCTAGGTTCAATTGCCAAGGCCAGAAGAGGGCATCTGATCCCCTTGGACTGGAGTCGCAGGTAGTTGTTAGTCCCCATACAGGTCTGGGAATTGAACCTAGGTCCTCTGGAAAAACAGCAGTACTCTTATTATTTGGGGAGGAGCAGGGGAGACCAGACAGACAGAGACAGAGAGACAGAGAGACCAGACATACAGACAGTGGGAGTATGGTGCCAGAGGGCAGCTTTGCAGAGGTGCTTCTCTCCTTTCACTGTCACGTGGGTTCCACAATCACAGTCAGGCCATCAGGCTTAGACAGCAAACACCTTTACCCATTGAACCACCCTGCCCTCAACCTCCTGAGTGGTGGCATTACAGGCATAAGCCACCATGATTCTAATCTTTATTAACAGCAGCATTGCACTAGAATATATTGCAATATAATTTTTAAAAAATCAGTCTTTGCTTGTAGGGTGCTGTGTGTGTGTTCGCGCCAGAGCTTGACATCAGAGGCCAGAAACAGACAGCGGGTGTCTTCCTCAACCATTCTGCACTGTGTTTTTGAGTCAGGGTCTCTCACTGAAATGGGGCTCCGTGAGATTTGGTTAGGCTTGCTGGCCCTTGAACCCCAGGATCTTCCGCTTCCCCAGCATTAGAAACAAATAAACACTGATGATCTCAGCTAGACAAAGGAGCACCTTGCACAAAGACAAAGTAGTTGTACCAGGCGGTTTTCTTTGGGCAGGAAGGGTGAACCTGAATCTAAACCAGGCTAGCAAGCAGGAAGTTGGCTTTGTTCTTATTCTGTTTATTTAGGCAGGGTGTCACCACGAATCCTCTGTGTTGACCACACCAGCACCTAACTCACAGAGCTCTTCCTGCCTCTGCCCTCAGAGTGCTGATATAAAATGAATGTGCTACTACTTCCGGTCTGGACTTTTATTCTGACACAGGTGGTGTCTGTCTTTGCCTGTTGGCTGTGTTCCGACCTCACGGTCTTTCGAGACAGGCTGGTTTTAAAAGAACTGGGGAAAATGAAAGGAGGAGAAGGGAGGCAGGATCGTTTCAGGCCTTCAGGTTCCGGAATACAAAGGTGGTAGGCTTCCTGTAACCAATGTTTGACCAGGTGCGGGAGATTCGAAGATTTGCCTAAAATTTTTACAAAGTGAGGGAAATTTATGGAGTTTTGGCCTTTGAAGGGCTAGCTCCTTGTATGTATGTATGTATGTATGTATTCGTTTATTTATTTATTTATTTTTGGTTTTTTGAGACAGGGTTTCCTGGAACCCTGTAGACTAGGTTACCCTCAAATTCAGAGATTCTCCTGCTCTTCCTCCAGTGCTGGGATTAAAGGCTTGGGCCACCCTACCAGCTAAGGCTAGCTGCTGCTTCTTGTTTTTTGGTTTTTTTTTTTTTTTTTTTTCAAGACAGGGTTTCTCAGTGTAACAGTCCTAGCTATCTTGGAAATCTATTTGTAGACTATGCTGGCCTTGAACTCACAGAGATCCACCTGCCTCTGCCTCCCGAGTGCTGGGGTTAAAGGCATACACCACCACCGCCCAGTACGCTAGCTATTTTTAATTTAAAAAAAAATTTAGAGTGAGTTACAGGACAGAGAAACCCTATCTTGGGGTGGGGGGGAGGCTTTTTTTTTTTCCACCAGTGTTGTGATTATAGGGACATGCCATGATGTCAGGCTTTCATGTGAATTCTGGATCAACTACAGCCCTTTCTGCTGGGGGCCATCTGAGCATCTGAACACCAGCATACAACTGAGCCATCTCTCCAGCTGTATTTTTTCTTTTCTTTTTTTAAAGTTTATTTATTTATTATGTACACAGAAGAGGGCGCCAGATCTCATTACAGATGGTTGTGAGCCACCATGTGGGTGCTGGGAATTGAACTCAGGACCTCTGGAAGAGCAGCCAGTGTTCTTAACCTCTGAGCCATCTCTCCAGCTGTATTTTTTTTTCTTTTTATGTTAAAAGTTTTTCTCCAGTGTTTCTTTTGTCTCCTCTGCTCTTCTCTTTCATCCCAGCAATGACCCAAATCTGGCTTCTTATAGATTAAGCCTCCTTTAGCACATTGCCATCTGTTCTTCTGGCTCTGAAACACAAGATTCCATCCTCTGACCATTTTTTTTTTTTTGCAACTAATCTTTGTACAGACTGCAAAATGCTTTTTTAGTCATAAAATTTACATGTCATTAGGAGCGGTTCACTATAATAGCACAGGCTGACTTTTGAGCAAACATCTAAATGTTATAAAAAATATAACATTTAGGAGGGGGGAGTGTCCTATCTTTGAAATGTAAAATTATAGCTTGCCCTTAGAAAATTCACACACAGAGGATTTTGAGGGGGGTAGAGTGGAAGGTTTAGATGTCTCACCTTCTCTTAGTGAAGTGGAGACAAATGATTCCAATTCCACCCAAGTCCATCTTGGTGACCCTGAGAGCTTCCTGAGCTGGCTTACAGAGAAGGAGGGTGAGTGACCCCAAACAGCGCCATCACCACAAAGTCCCATCCCACCGTGGGGATGACCTCATGGAACTGTATGATGGGGTCTTCCTAGCATCTCCCACCATCATGTGCAGCTTTGGGAAAACAAAGAGTATTAGCTGGAATCCCAGATGACGGTCAAATGACTCATTGAGGTGCCTGTTAACATATCACAGAGGGAGCAGGTTCTCCAGCATCACTCGGTACCCGTGTCTCCTCCCAGCTCTTCGTTTTCTTTTTTTTTTTTTTTTAATTTAATTTTATTTTATTTTTTGGTTTTTCGAGACAGGGTTTCTGTGTGTAACTTTGCGCCTTTCCTGGAGCTCACTTGGTAGCCCAGGCTGGCCTCGAACTCACAGAGATCCGCCTGCCTCTGCCTCCCGAGTGCTGGGATTAAAGGCGTGCGCCACCAACGCCCGGCTCTTTTTTTTTTAATTAGTTAATTATTTATTATCTATTGCATGTGCATGTACGACTGGGTGAGGGTGTCGGATCCTCTGGGCCTGGAGTTACAGACAGTTGTGAGCTGTCATGTGGGTACTGGGAATTGAACTGGCATCCTCTGGAAGAGCAGCCTGTGCTCTTAACTGCTGAGCCATCTCTCCCGGCCCCTCCCAGCACTTCTCACCCCGCCTGCCCCCTTACCCTAAACTTCTCCAGCCCAGCGGCTGGGCTTCGATTCTCTTCCCCACAGCTTCTGGTCCCTCTATAACTCAGCGACTTGCTCTTTGGTTCCCGTTGGTCCTTGGTTTGTCTCTTGGGTTCCAAGTGCTCTCTCTTGGTCCTCTTCTCTCTCTCCTCTTCTTTCTCTCACTGTCCCCTTCTCTGCTCTCATGGCCCTGCTCAGTCTGAACCCTTCCAGGTGCCTCTAGCCAAACTCTCCCCCATACCTACACTGAACCTTCTCCTCAACCACACCCTTGGAGCAGTCCTTTTTCCATTTGCCTCCCACTGTTTGGGTGGGAGCTCCACCAATGTTTGGGTGGAGCTCCACCTCAACCCCTGGCACCCTGGCATCCCTATACCCAAAGAGTCTGGAATGTTTGGAAGGAGTCTGGTGGAAGATCCATCTCAGCTTCCTTCCCCATCTCTTTTCCTAAACCTGCCCCTTCAAAGCCTGTCAAACACAGTTCCTCCCCTAGAGAGGCTCAGGACGACTCCCACAGGGGATATATAAGCGGCATCCCCGAAAACAGACTCATGGTTCTTCGGGTCTCTTGTCCCTGTCTCCTCTCTGCGGGCCGGCCGGGGAATTGCCCCGGGAGCGCTTCACCCATTAAACCTGGGCTTTCCAATTTGGTCTGATTTGATTTGTTGCGACAATGGAGAAGCCTTCAGGAGGCCTAAAACTTATCATCCACCTTCAATTATTACCATAGACCCAGCTCCAACTATTATTTTGCTTAATTATTTGCAAGGCTACCAAACCAGAGCAATCTAGACTCACGTTATGCTTGAGTAAAGAAGTTAGGCGGCAAATTCGTAAACCTCTTGCCTCAGCCTCCCAAGTACTTTGAATACGGGAGTGCACACTTTGTCTTTTTCTTTCTTTCTTTTCTCTTGTTGTTGGCTTTTTTGTTGTTTTTGTTGTTGTTGTTGTTGTTGTTGTTGTTTTGAGACAGGGTTTCTCAGCCCTGGCTGTCTTGGAACTTGCTCTGCAGACGAGGCTGGCCTCGAACTCAGAAACCTGCCTGCCTCTGCCTCCTGAGTGCTGGGATTAAAGGCATGCGTCACCATCGTCACCACCTTTAATCTTTCTTTTTTTAAATTTTATTTATTATTTATTTATTTATTTATTTATTTATTTATTTATTTATTTATTGGTTTTTCGAGACAGGAATCTTTCTTTTTTAGCATATATTGTAACTTGATGTGTGCCACAGCACACATGTCAAAAAGCGGCATGTGGGAATTGGTTCTTTCCTACCATGTGGGTTCCAGATATTGAACCGGGGTGGTCAGGCTTAGCAACAAGTATCTTGACTCTCGGGCATCTCACCACCCCCATAGCAGCAATTAACATTGGAAGCCATTGGAAACAACGTCTGAGGGCAGCAGAAGAGTAAAGACAGGCGGAGCCGCCCTGAGGTTAATATAGGGCAGAGAAGACATCTGTTGGCCGGAAGACTGAAAGCCGTTCCTGGGTGGCGAGCAATGGACAAGGCATGCTCGAGTGAAGCCCCAAACACGGGAGACATATGTCAATGAGGTGTAAAGCCTCATTATGGTGCACGGCTGGGCTAATTTCGAACCATGTGTTCCTAGTCCGGCTCTTTGTCCTTGGTCACAAGAGCCTGGATACGGGCTGGAGAGATGGCTCAGAGGTTAAGAGCACTGGCTGCTCTTCCCGAGGTCTTGAGTTCAATTCCCAGCATCACATGGTGGCTCACAGACATCTATAATGAGATCTGGTGCTCTCTTCTGGTGTGTAGGCAAACATGCAAGCAGAACACTATACACATAATAAACAAACAAACAAACAAACAAAAAGAGCCTGGATACTCTGGTGGGTACCTGCTCTCTCACTTCCCACTTCTCATCTCTCTACCCTCACTCCCACTCAGACCCATGCTTGTAACATTGGGTTTATTTCCCATCCAAAGACGTGTATCTTTTTTTTTTTTAATACCAGTGTAGAGCAGAGGTTTTATTTATGTTTTTTTTTTTTAAGATTTATTTATTATGTACACAGCATGTATGACTGCAGGCCAGAAGAGGGCACCAGATCTCATTACAGATGGTTGTGAGCCACCATATGGTTGCTGGGAATTGAACTCAGGACCTCTGGAAGAGCAGCCAGTGCTCTTAACCTCTGAGCCATCCCTCCAGCCCCATTCGTGTATTTTTTTAGTGTGCTTTTGCCATGGGTGTCAGATACAGGCAGTTGTGAGCTGCCATGTGGAAGCTGGAAATTGAACCCGGGTCTTCTGGAAGAGCCGTCAGTACTCTTAACAACCAAGCCATCTCTCCAGCCCCTTGTATCTTTTGTTACTGATGCCCTGCCTGAACATCACCGCCTTCTTATCATTCCTGTTTGTACTTTGGGCTGGCTAGTTTTTGTTGTTGTTGTTGTTGTTATTGTGGTTGTTGTTTTTAACTTGACACAAACTGGGTCATCTGGGGAAACGGAACCTCACTTAAGAAAATGCCTCTATCACGTTGGACTATCAGCAAGTCTGTGGACCAGCCTGGAACTATATAGTGAGTTCCAGGACAGTCAGAGCTATGTTGAGAGACCCTGTCTCAAAAAACAAAACAACATCCAAGGCTACAAGCCAAGGCTACACAGAGAAACCCTGTCTCAAAAAACAAACGAACAAACAAACAAGCCTAGCCGGGTGTTGTTGCATGCCTTTATTAATCCCTGCACTTGGAATGTGTGTGAGTTCACTCAGCCTAGTTTACACAGTGGGTTCTGGGCAGCCAGGTCGGCCTAGTGAAACCCTGTCTCAAAAACAAAGAAAGAAAGGCCAAAAGATGGAGTAAGCAGAATACCGTAAACCATAGTGGGAAATAGTAAATTATCTGAATTCATCTCTTACTTGAAAAGGCTCTGGGTCCCATGGATTAAGCCAGAAACACTTGATCCCACAGAGTCATTTTTCCTCAAAGAGATCTCAGGGCTCACACCTTTCTCATTGTCTTGGCCTCAAGTGACTAATTCTTTTTTTTTTTTTTAAAGACAAGATCTTTCTGCGTAGCCCAGGCTAACCACAGACGCACTATGTAACCCTGTTGACCTCCAACTCAGAGCACTCATGCCTCAGCCTCTCCGAGTCCCAGGGTTACAGACAGGGCTCCTACACCTGGCCCTTTAACAACAGATGTAAAAGTCACTTCCCCAATACCAACTCATTTTTATTACCCCTGAGTCAAACATGTGTTTTCTAGCTGTAGTTTTAGAGGAAAAGTTCATGTGTTAAGTAATAGTTTCAATGCTGTCTCTCCAAGGTCAATACGCATCAAGAAAAAGTACAGTCTTCACTAGAAAGAAAGCTAAAAACAGACCTACAAAGAGTTAACAGCTAACAGGCCTGGATTAGTGTCTCCTTGGGCCCGCAGGAGGACAAGAGGATTGGAAGCAAGAGTATTAGAGACAGCGGAAAATCCAGAGGAAAGAACTGCACAGAGCTCTCTGGAGGAAGTCAGGATTGTAAGTTTATATCTAATGTGTATTTATTTATTTATTACAATTTTATTTATTTATTTTATTTTATGTGCATTGGTGCTTTGCCTGCATGTGTGTCTGTATGAGAGTGTCAGATCTTGCTTGGAGTTAGTTATTAGGTGCCACGTGGGTGCTGGGAATTGAACCGGGGTCCTCTGGAAGAGCAGTCAGTGCTCTCAACCACTGAGCCATCTCTTCAGCCCTCTCATGTGTATTTATAATCTCTCATCTTTTACCCTGGATACTTTG
Organism: Peromyscus aztecus; assembly: GCA_902168405.1. Taxonomy (NCBI): domain Eukaryota; kingdom Metazoa; phylum Chordata; class Mammalia; order Rodentia; family Cricetidae; genus Peromyscus; species Peromyscus aztecus. The sequence continues at coordinate 7,414 of CABHPQ010166067.1, forward strand.
GAGAAGAGCAAAGTAAGTGTATTCCTTCTGTATCGTTCCACCAGCCTTGGAGGTATCCACCAAAGGATCTTTACTGCTGTCACTCTCTTAGGTCTGTTCCCCATCCAAGTGCTTTGGTGAGTGATGATCCATGCCACTCTTCTATCCTGGACACCCCCTCCCCCCTTCCCAGCGTTTTTCTGAACAAGGACAATGACTTCCTAGCACTGTTCTCTCCTCCATACTCATTATTTGTTGGTTTTTCACTCTCTGAGACAGGTCTTGCTCTACACCCTGGCTGTCGTGAACTTCACTGTGTAGACAAGCTCTCTTAGAATCTGAAGCTATCTTCCCGTCTCTGTCTCCCCAGCGCTGCTGGCTTTACAGGCATGTGCCAGCACGCCTGCGCTTCCCTCCACTCTCCCCAACTAACTAATAACTACTTTTCACAAAATGCCACATTTTTACCTCTATTGCTCTCTTGTTGGGAGGAGAGGGATTCCTGGCTTTTTGTTGTTGTTGTTGTTGTCAGGTTTTTTGTTGTTTTTGTTTGTTTTTTAGACAGAGTCTCTCCAAATAGCTCTGACTGTCTGGAACTCACTCTGTAGACCTGATTGGCCTCAAACTCATAGAAATCTGTTCGCTTCTCTCTCCCTGTGCTGAGATTAAAGGCGTGTTACCACCATACTCTGCTAAATTGTCACTTTTTGAAGCAGTGTCTCACCATGTAGCCCAGACTGGCCTCGAACTTATTATCCTCCTGCCTCTAATAAGCACGAGGAGATGCCTCTTTCTAAATTCCCTCCAACCCCAAGCACGGCAGCCACCTCCATTCTTGGGTTTTTGAAGAGGCGCTCACCTAGGGCGCAGACAGACCATAGTTCACAAATACGATAGCTGGGCATGTTGGTACAAGCCTTTAATTCCAGCATTCCAGAGGCAAAGAGAGATGAGATCCAGACCTGGCTGGTCTACAGGGAAAGTTCTAGGCCAGCCAGGGATACATGATGAGACTCTGTTTCAAGAAAACGAATACAGTTAAAAAAGAAGAGGAGGAGGCAAAAGTCAAGAGTTCTGAGTTGGCCCCTTCGTGACAGCGTCTCTCTTTCATTTATTTGGAGTGTGCTGTTTCAGGTTCCTATTGTTTTCTGGGAACCATTTCAGAAAGTCTACAGGGAGTGCGAATGTGACAAGTTACGTTCATTCTCTCCCTTCAAAGTCCTTATATCTTAGATGGGGGGGGGGGCAGACAACAAAAAAGTATAAATAAGTGACAGTGATACCTGAGTATTAACAATGAGACAGGAGACCGGCAGTGGTGGCCCATGTTTTTGATCCCAGCACTCGGGAGGCAGAGGCAGGCCTGTCCTTGTGAGTTCGAGGTCATCATGGTCTACCAAGTGAGTTCCAGGACAGCCAAGGCTACATAGTGAAACCCTGTCTTGGAGAAAGGAAAAAGGAACGTGACACGCTTTTAATCCCCGCACTGGGGGATCAGAGGCAGGCAGATCTTTGAGTTCGAGGCCACTTTGGTCTACGAAGTTCCAGGACATCCAGGGCTATACAGAGAAACCCTGTCGGAACACGAGTTCATTCTCGTACACACACAAGAATGTGTCGTGGGTAATAAGCAGAGTGACATGAACAAGTAACTGGGAGACTGTGCACTTTAGCTGTCAAGATCAGAACAAGTTCTTTTGGCAGATGGAAAGATGCTGAGGACTGGAGACGTGGCTCAGTGGTAGAGGATTTATCTAGTGTGAATGAGGCCCTGGGTTTGATCTCTAGGCCCCCAACCCCACCCCAAGAAAGAAAGAGATGCTGAGAGACTGAATAATGAAGAGACAATCAATTTAAGAGCAAGAGAAAAAGAGGCCTGTCTTGGTGTCACATGTCATTAATCCCAGCACTCAGGAGACAGAGGCAGGTAGATCTCTGTAAGTTTGAAGCCGGTCAGATCTATAGAGCAAGCTTCATGACAGCCAGAGCTGTGTAGAGAGATCCTGTCTCAAAAATCAATCAATCAATCAATAATAGTAAAAGAGCAAGAGAAAAAGCAGTCCAGTAAAGTTCAAGAGCCATGGAGACTAGCAGGAGCATGACTGGAGCCACAGAGAGGACCAGGATTGAGCAGCGTGGTAAGCTGAACACAGGAGGTACAGAGCCTGACTGTGGGGGGCAGGGGCGGTGAGAAAGGCACCACTTTGTACTGGGCCTTATGGGCTTTGGTAGAAAGTTTAGATTTCATTTGAAGGTACTGAAAACCCCCTGGGAACTTTTGCACATTGTACATGTGGGTTACTTTATAAAGTCGCTATGAATGTTTTAGGGAGAACTGGTAGAGGCTAGAGAAGGAAACGGAGAGCATTAGGAAAACATGGCAGTTGAGGAAAGACACACAGATGCCTGAGTTTACAGTGTTGGAGAATGTGAACTATTACTTGAGGAAGAAACCGGAGCACATGCTACTGGCTGAGGGAAGGGGAGGTATCAAGGCTTTGGGACGCCTAGGATGTCAATGGCACACACAGAGACGGGAATGGAGATCGGAGAAATGAGAGTTCTGCTTGACAGGTTGAGGTTGAGATACCCAGGAGCTATGCAAGTTAAGATGCTTAAAAGACATCAAGTATCATGTGAGGGCAGAGGCTGCAGGGATAACTTTGGATGCAGTGGTATGTTTGTACTCAATATCTAAAACCAGGGGAGAGTGTTGACCAAGGTGTGAGACATTTTACAGACAGGATTTCTCTATCGTTCAGGACAGAAAAGAAAGAAGGTGGCTGTCCTGGACTCCCATTCACAGAGACGAGTATGAACTCCTCTCTCCCTCTTGCTCCCACTCCTCTCCCCCCTTTTTATATTGATTGTACTTGATTTTATGTATACGCATGTGAGCCCGCATGTATGTCTATGTACCACAGGCATCCAGGAGCCTGTGGAGGTTGAAGAGGCATCAGATTCCCTGGAACTGGAGTCAAAATCACTTACGAGTCTACGTGTGGGTGTTAGGAACAGGACACAGGTCCTCTGCAAGAGCAGTAAATGCTCTTAACCTCTGAGCCATCTCTCTAGGTCCTCTCTTTTTCTTCCTTTATTTTTTAAAGATTTTTTAAAAATTTATTTACTTTTATTTTATGTGCATTGGTGTTTTGCTTGCAAGTCAGATCTTTGAGTTATAGACAGTTGTTAGCTGCCATGTGGGTGCTGGGATTTGAACCCCGAGTTCTTTGGAAGAGCAGTCAGTGCCCTTAACCATTGAGCCATCTTTCCAGCCCAAGATTTATTATGTATGTATGTATGCATAAATTATTTACTATGTATGTATGTATGCCTGCAGGCCAGAAGAGGGCGCCAGATCTCATTACAAATGGTTGTGAGCCACCATATGGTTGTTGGGAATTGAACTCAGGACCTCTGGAAGAGCAGCCAGTGCTCTTAACCTTTGAGCCATCCCTCCAGACCCTGTGGCTTAAGTTTTCCTGCCTGGCCCACGGTCAGGATAAATCTCTTTCACCTGCCAGTCCCACAGCCGCTCAGACCCAACCAAGTAAACACAGAGACTTACATTGCTTACAAACTGTATGGCCGTGGCAGGCTTCTTGCTAACTGTCCTTATATCTTATATCAATCCATTTTTATAAATCTATACCTTGCCACATGGCTCGTGGCTTACCAGCATCTTTACAAGCTGCTTGTCCTCGCGGCGGCTGGCAGAGAGTCCCTCTGCCTTCCTGTTCTTTTTATTCTCTCTGTTAGCCCCGCCTATACTTCCTGCCTAGCCACTGCCAATCAGTGTTTTATTAGCAACACATTTGCCATACAGAACATTCCCACAACACCTCTCTTTTTCTTTTTCTTTTTTTTTTTCCCCAGAGCTAAGGACCTAGCCCAGGGCCTTGTGCTTGCTAGGTAAGTGCTCTACCACTGAGCTAAGTTCCAACTCCTCTTTTTCTTTCTTTCTTTCTTTCTTTCTTTCTTTCTTTCTTTCTTTCTTTCTTTCTTTC
>CABHPQ010166067.1:11799-24270 GCA_902168405.1 Peromyscus aztecus
TTTTTTTTTTTAAACAATATCTAGCTAAGTAGCCCAGACAGGCTTCAAACTTTGAATCCTCTTGCCTTGGCCTCTTAAATGATAGGGTTACAGGTGTATATACCACCACACCTAGCTTAATTTAACTTTCTTTGCCTTTTCCAGCTCTCTAGGAGATAGTACATGATTAATTGAACTGGTGTCAGTATTCTGTGTCTGATCCCATCACAGTAGCTAGGTCATAGAATATAAACTGGTAAGAGTCAGCCCCTGTAAATTGAGAGGAAAGAAGATTTAGAAGCCCATTTCCCAGAGAGAAAGATTGGTCATTTTCTACCAGGAGGAGCAGATACTTAAAATTAATCAAAAATGGTAAGTATCAATCCTATGATCAGAAAATTAATTTTAACTTTGAATAAATAATATCATGATTACTGAGTGCACGGCCTTATTGTTGTCCACAACACCACCACAACAAATATAACTATGATGTGTCAAATGCTACCACAAAAGTACTGGGAAATTCCTACTACAATTTAGGGAGATCCTGCAGAAGACAGTCTAAAGTTATAACATCATAAAAACTTGGGGTTGGGGGTTTAGCTCAGTGGTAGAGCACTTGCCTAGCAAGCGCAAGGCCCTGGGTTCGGTCCTCAGCTCTGGAAAAAAAAAAAAGAGAGACAAAATAACAAAACTTTTCCTTTATTTAGTGTCTTCCAGGATCTCTTACAGCCTGATAATCAAGGTGATGATACATCTACTGGACCATATACCAGAGGATCTACCAGTTAGAGACACAGATGACCCAATTCATCTGTTGGAAGGTAGATTAAATCCTGTGCCTAGATATGGATTTCTTCACCACTGGCTGAGATAATCCCCAGTCTGTCAAGGGGGTGGGGGGAGACAGTCCTGACCGTCTTCACAATGGCGACTGTTTTCTTTCAGTCCTTTTCTTAAATTTTCTTTTTATTTAAATATTTATTTAATTATATGGGTGTGCGTATGTGTGTGTACCTGAGTATATGTGTGCATCACGTGCGTGCACGTGCAGTGCTGTGTTCGTTAGATCCCCTCAAACAGGCAGGTGGTTGTGAACTACCATGTGGTTGCTGGGTACTGAACTTGGGTCCTCTGCAAGAGCAGTAAGTACCCTTAACCACTGAGTCACTTCTGAGCCTTCTTAGATTTTCTTAATATTTTATTCTGATTCTGAGTGTGTATGTTTCTGTGCACATTTGGGGAGTACACACTAGAGGTCGAAGCTCAATCTTGGGTGTTGGTGCCTTCCACCTTTTGTTTTGAGACACTCACTTATTGGCTTGGGACCTTGTTGCTTGCATCCTGACAGCTCCCTGGGGGGGGGGAGGGGTGAGAAGGTGCAGCATCAATGGCACAGACACTGAGGAGTCTGTTTGCAAATAACAAACTCCTTTATTCAATAACAGGGAAGGCCTCATATACTCTCCTCCCAGCACCCAGTCTGTGTGGCTGTCCCTCATTGGCTGGGCATGATCAGGAACTCCGACAGTGACAAAGACCTCTGACAGTGACCAGACACTCTGACAGCTCCTGTTCCTATGCCCTCAGGCAGACTCCAGGTTGACTCATAAGGAGTATGTTATGTGCATGCCTTAGCAACTGGTCTGAGGCAATTTCCTCAATCCTATGGTCCTGTCCTACTACAGGACCTGACTATGTAAGCTCGGAAGCTTGTCTGAGAGCTTTCGGCTGTCCATCTGTCTTGACCACCCAGCTTGCCTTTGCTAGGGTCACAGGCCACCACGAATGACCTTCTATGCAGGTTCTGGAGATCTAAACTCTGATTTTGGGAGACTGTGTACTTTACTGACTGAAGCATCTTCTTAGCCATTGAAGTTTTTTTGTTTTGTTTTTTGTTTGTTTGTTTTTGCTTTTAATTAACTTAAAAGTTAAACAATTTTATTAGTAAATGAAGTCAACCAAGTCCTTCTGTCCTTGTGGTCCTGGATGCATCAGTTCCAGTGCAAGAGGAGCCTGGAGACAAAGGGCTGGACGAGTACTCTGAGACAGAGTACCTACCCCTGGGCCTCTTATAATAAATACTCTATCATGAGGTTGGAGAAGTTAAGCTAACTATCTCTGCCCTAGACACTGTGAAGGCTTGTGTTACAAAGCGAGACCTTATCTCAGAAAACAATAAACAGGGCCAGCGAGATCTCAGCAGACAAAGGCACTCGCCACAAAGCTTGCCACCAGAGCTCCATCCCTAGCTTCAGAGTTATAGGCTGTTGTGAGCTACCCAACATGGGCTCTGGTAACAGAACTCAGGTCCTGTGGAAGAGCAGCCAGTGCTCTTAACCCTTGAGCCGTCTCTCCAGCCCCCACCTGGCAAGACTCTTAAAGAGTTAACAAATAAATAAAGGTCTAGGCTATGATGGTACACGCCTTTAATTCCAGCACTCAGGAGGCAAAGGCCTCTGAGTTTGAGGCCAGTCTGGTCTACATACAGATCCAGTTCCAGGACAGCCAGGGCTACACAGAAAATCCCTGTCTTGAAAAACAAACAAACAAAATAAAATAGAATAAATAAACAAGACAACATGTAAAAATATTCTCCAACTACTGTCTTCAGGGGCTTCAGGTGAGAGTGTGAAGGCTCAGTCACACATGGGCAGGATGAGCCAGGAGGACCCGGACTACAGACTCTTTCATCTTCAGAAAGAGCCCATGTTGGTGAAGGAACTTTCTCTGAAGCAACGAGATAAAAGCAAAAGGTACCCAGAGTTCTTATGCTTTCAAAAGCTGCATCTGAGGCAAATTGGCTCCTCCATACAAACTGAAAGGATTCTATTTTCCTCAGATGTCTGTACCAAAAAAATTACTCAAACATCAAGGATGTCGGGCTCAAAAATATTTTTGCAAATATTATTGCTTTCTTGTTTTTCTACCACACACCTCAGAATTGAACACAGCACAGAGCAGCCCAAGTAGCCTGGTGATGGTATACCAATGCACAGAGCAAGAGATTCTACAGGTTCCTGTCTGGCTGTAAGGGAGGGGACGGAGACAGGGTGGATGGTAAAATCTTGGCAGAACAAGGGCGTTAGGAGTATGGAAAGGAAGTTTTCTTTTGAAAAGTAAAGATCAGTTGACTCTTTACTGCACGTGCAGGCATATTGTGTATTCTGTACACACATGAACTGATTTACTATTAAATCTGTTGACTCATTTACTAGTGTGTCTTAGTTAAGGTTTCTATTACTGTGAAGAGACACCATGACCACAGCAACTCTTATAAAGGAAAACATTTAATGGAGGTGGCTTACATTTTCAATCTGTTATCATCATGGTGGGACATTCAACATGCAGGCAGACGTGGTACTGGAGAGGTAGCTGAGAGGTCAACATTTTGCAACAGGAAATGAATGAGGTCTGTCTCACTGGGCATGGCTTGAGCGTATATGAGACCTTGAAGCCCACCTCCACAGTGACACACTTCCTCCAACAAGGCCACACCCACTCCAACAAGGCCACACCTCCTAATCGTGCCACGCCCTTTGGGAGCCAAACCGTGAGATAGTGTGAAGGCAGAGTATTATTAGGAGGAGAAAGAAACCTGAAGAGCCCATGATCATACCTAGTAAGCGGCAGAGCTAAAGCCCTTAACTCCAAAGTGTTCCGTACACAGTGATCTTAGGCTGTGGGCTTCCAATTGCGGATCTCTGGGTGTACCTAGGCAGGAGTGTACCATGCCAACACACTCAACCCCTTTTTAGGATTTTTTTTTTTTGAGACAGTGTCAAGTTATGTAGGTCTGGCTGGCCTGGAACTTGGAGCAGTCCCCCTGCCTGTGCGCTCAAGGCTAGGATTATGGGTAGACGTCACACTACAGTAGTCTTGCTTTGTCTCATGTGGTAATGTTTCCTAAACAACCTTGGTGCTGAACAGCAGTTAAATCCAGTGCTGGGATTATAGGCCTACATCACCAAAAAAAGAGATTAATCTTTTTTGGGGGGGAAGGGGAGAAGGTGTTTTGAGACAGGGTTTCTCTGTGTAACAGTCCTGGCTGTCCTAGAATTTGCTTTGTAGACCAGATGGCCTCAGACTCAGAGATCCACCTGTCTCTACCTCCCGAGTGCTGGGATTAAAGGAGCGCCCCGCCCCCATCGCCTGGTTCAGGTGGGGAGGTTTTTTTTTTTTTTATTGTAAAGAAGAGAGAACATATCTAGAGGCATCTAGAAGAGTTTAGAGCAGAAAAAAAAATGAAGTAGAATGGACATGGCCAGGGCTGGCTATCTTCTAGAGAAGCAAGAGAGCTCAGAGTAGAGAAATCACTTGGATTATAAAGAGAATGAGTAGCTGTGGGGAGAGAAGTCCGTCAGCTGGAGCAGGTCTGGGGGTGCTAGCATGGAGACTTTGAAATGTATAACAGTACTGAGGGAGCCTCCAGACCAGCTTGGGCTTTGATACGCAACCTCAGGTATATGTCAATGAAAACCCATGTGTCCCTTCTGCGAGAGGCAAGGGAAGTGACTCCTTTTGGCAGATGGGAATGGGTTTCACAAGTTCCTGAGGAATGCTGGCTTTTATCTAACCACCACAAATCGTTTTATAGTCCAGCTTGAATTGAGCCAAGACTGTCGTCATATCTGGACATATGGACTGCCCGAGACTTAACAATTGCATAGAAGTAAAAACTTTACTTACATTTATTACTTCTCTTAAAACTCGTTTGTTTCTTACCAGGCATCATAGTACATGCTTATAATCCCAGCACTGGGAAGCAGAGGCAAGTAGATCTCTGAGTTCGAGGGCCAGCCTGGTCTACAGAGAAAGTTCCAGGACAGCCAGGGCTACACAGAGAAACCCTGTCTCGAAAAAACAAAAACAAAACAACAAAGATCTAGCCTTAGGGCATTTTCTTAGTGATTGATGGAGGAGGGTTCAGGAGGGTCCAGCCCATTGCAGGTGGTACCATCATCCCTGGGCTGGCTGTCTTGGGTTTTATAAGAAATCAGGCTGAATGAGCCAAGGGGAGCAAGCCAGTAAGCAGCACTCCTTCACAGGCTCTATACCTGCTCCTGCCTCCAGGTTCCGGCCCTGAGTGAGTTCTTATCCTGACTTCCTTCAGTGATGGACTACAATGTGGAAACATAAGCCAAATAAACCCTTTTTCCCCAAATTATTTTTTTGGTCTTGCTGTTTCATTCAAGCAACAGTTAACCCTAAGACACCAAAGCTCTGAGGCTTACCCAGCTAGAATAGCTCTGAGGCTTGGCCAGCTAGAATCAAGCCCCGACTTCAACCCCAGCGAGGGTTGGTGGGTGGGGAAACCCACGTGATCTGTTTTGCCATAGGCGGAGGAGTACCACGCAGCAATCCACCACTACCCAACGGGACCTGCTGGCACTTGCTGCGCTCAGGGAGCCTGCGAGGCGGCCACGCTCCTCGGCGCCCCCACGCTCCTCGGCGGCGCCCCCACGATCCTCGGCGCCCCCACGCTCCTCGGCGGCGCCCCCACGATCCTCGGCGCCCCCACGCTCCTTGGCGGCGCCCCCACGCCCCTCGGTTCCCAGGAGAAAAGCGCATCCACAGCGCCTGTGTCCCTCCAGCGCGCCAGGCGGTGCACAGCCTCGAGTCCACGCGGGACGAAGACTGTCCCACTCTCCTGGTGTGTAACTGCAGCAGAAACCCAAGCAGAGTGAGGCTGGAACTACGCCCCACGAGGGGATGGAATCGCCAATCATGTTTCTTTCCTGCTTTCTTCTTCTTTAGTTTGTTTTGTTTTCTGAGACAGGGCTTCTCTGTGTAACCCCGGCCGTCCTGGAACTCACTCTGTAGACCAGGGTGACCTCGAACTCAGAGATCCTCCTGCCTCCGCCTCCCAGATGCTGGGATTTAAGGCGCGCGCCTTGATCACCCAGCATTCTCTGCTTTAGTCTACTCATTAACCCATCATTGTTATCTCACCTTTCCACCTTTCTAAAAGCCTGCCCTGCCCGCCCCTCTCCCCCACCCCCACCCTTGGTAGTTGGGTACAAATTTCTGAATTCACCGCTTGCATGTGGCTCAGTGGCCAAGGGCTTGGTTAACATGATTGATGCTGTAGGTTAATCTCCAGGACCTCCAAAAAATAAACAAAACAGCAACAACAACAACAAAAAAAAAAAAAAAACAAAAAACGGAACTAAACAACACCAAGGGGAGGGGCGTAAAGAAAGGGTAACAGTGGTAAGGAACCAGAAGGGAAGATTATCTGGGGGAAGGAAGGGAACCCACTAGGGAAGGGCGTGGGGGAGGCAAAGGAGGAGACACAAAGCGGTGGTACCTATGTACAACTGCAGAGAACCCCATCGTTTTGTATGGTAATCAAAAAATTAAACATTAAAAAATTCAGGCCAGGCGGTGGTGGTGCACGCCTTTAATCCCGGCACTCTGGAGGCAGAGGCAGGCGGATCTCTGTGAGTTCGAGGCCAGCCTGAGCTACAGAGTAAGTTCCAGGAAAGGCACAAAACTACACAGAGAAACCCTGTCTGAAAAAAAACAAAAAACAAAAACAAAAACAAAACAAAACAAAACACAAAACTTCAAAATCAACAGCTGGTCGCGATAATCCCAACTCTCTCTCCAGAGTTAAGAGGCTGCAGGGTCTCTGGTAATTCGGGTCATCCTGCCCTACATAGCAAGTTCCAAGCCAGCCAGGAGTCCACAGTTGAGACCCCTCCTGTCTCAAAAAATAAAACAAGATGAACAAACAACTCGGTTTCCAAAGGATTTTGCCACAGATAAGCAGACAGTGGAAACAGAGTTTTGCCTGTGGAGTCCACAGCAGTCTAGGAAGGAGGCACCTTGAGCACGGGGACTATGCTTAGGAGTGAGGGTCTGAAAGCCAGACATGTGGCTGGGAAGCCGGGGCTTGCAGGACAGCTGTGCCTCTGTGCTCCGATTTTGGAGAAGAGGATTCCCTTGAAACCAGGGCCATATTTAAGGCCCTTCTCCCAAGAAAACTGGGCATACGCACAAACTACACACGATGCTGTAGGCTCAGCGTTTCCCTGAGTGCGGCCCTGGCTGAGGTCCTGAGGCCCGCAGCAAAGGGTCAGCACGGGTTGTATTTTCTCTTCATGCACTCTAACTGGCTGAGCCTGAGGTCTGTCTTGGACCTCAGCAGCAGCCTCCAGAAGACAGTCTGTTCTCAAGGGCTGAGATAGTGAGGAGAGCCTGGGCAACAAAGCAAGTCTACCAACAACGTTTGATTTAAACACTCTTATCTTATTGCTTAAATACTCATTTGGGTTTTTTGTCTGTTTGGTTTTTTTTTTTTTTTTTTTTTTTCAAGACAAGGTTGCTCTGTGTAGTGCCGGCTGTCCTGGAACTCACTCTGTAGACCAGTCTGGACTCGAACTCGGAGATCTGCCTGCTTCTGCCTCTTGAGTGCTGGAACTAAAGTCGTGCGGTGCGGCACTATTACTCCCCCAGATCCTCACTTGTTTTGTATAGTATGGTTCTATGCTTTCAAGTGCTATATTCCAGATAAGCAAACGTTTGCAAAAAACAGCTGAAAAAACAGGAGTCTAAATTTCAGTCCTGAGTCAAGCATTATGTTTGGAATGTCAGCCCTCAGGAGGCTGAGGAAGAATTGCTCCCAGCTGCAGGCTGACCTGGACTTCAGAGTGACCCTGCCTCAAAAACAAAAAACAAAACAAAACAAAAAACAAACAAACGAACAAACCCGGGAATGGTGAAGCACGCCTTTAATTCCAGCACAGATCCAGGCAGATTTCTGTGTTCAAGGCCAGCCTGGTTTACATGGTGAGTTCGAGGCAAGCCAGGGCTACACAGAGAAACAAAAACAAACAGAATGAAATCAATGAGGACATTTAAGCATGACTGTACCTGTTATGTACCAGGCCCTGGCTGGCACTAGCTTGAGTCTTTCTTCATTCATCCCACTTGTACCCACTCACTGAAAGTATCTTATTTTATTTATTTATTTTGGTTTTTTGAGACAGGGTTTCTCTATGTAGCTTTGGAGCCTGTCCTGGAACTCACTCTGTAGCCCAGACTGGCCTCGAACTCACAGAGATCCACCTGCCTCTGCCTCCCGAGTGCATTATTATTATTATTATTAATACAGTATTTTATTATGTATACAGTATTCTGTTGTATGCATATATGCCTGGGCACCAGAAGAGGGCGCCAGATCTCATTACAGATGGTTGTGAGCCACCAAGTGATTGCTGGGAATTGAACTCAGGACCTCTGGAAGAGGATGGAAGAGCAGCCAGTGCTCTTAGCCACTGGGCCATCTCTCCAGCCCCACTGAGTCAGTATCCTTGGCTGAAGGTATTTGCAGTTCTGATTTTACGTAAGGAGGAAGGAAACACCTTTGTGACTAATTGTCACATAAGGCTTTCCCACGAGCCTCAAGGCTCATAGTGGCCAGCATATGACATCCAGGTTTTGGTATGTGGTGTTCTAGAAGCTACTGTGGCTACATCTCACATCTTTCTCTGCCTAAATTTTCAGGGCCAAAAGACAGGCGCAGCTGTACAGCCCCTCCCACCTTCAAGGGATGTCTGAGAGATGAGAACAACAGAATCGAAATAACCAGTGAACCCCGGCAACTGTGAGTTCCTCTTTCCAGTCCTGTGTTGTTACTAAGAAAGTTCTAGTTGGAAATATGTCATTGAAGGATCAGTGAGTGTTGCTGATTTCCAGGATAATCAGAGAAATCCAAAGGCAGCTATAAGTCAGTGTCAACTTTCTTTTTTTCTCTCTCTTTTTTTTTTTTTTTTTTTTTTTGGAGCTGAGGATCGAACCCAGGGCCTTATGCTTGCTAGGCAAGGTCTCTACCACTGAGCTAAATGCCCAACCTCCAACTTTCTTTTACTTTTTTTTTTTATGTGCATTGGTGTTTTACTAGGGGTCCCCTGAAACTGGACCCCTAGAACATGGTCCCCTGGAACTACAGACAGTTGTGAGCTGCCATGTAGTTGCTGGGAATTGAACCTGGGTCCAATCTGGAAGAGCTGCCAGTGCTCTTAATCACTGAGCCATCTCTCCAGCCCCCAACTTCTTTGTTTAAAAATACAAAACAAGAACCAACAGGATGAGAATTCCTTAGTCCCAGCACACCTGCACAGAGACAGGGGGATCTCTGTGAGTTCCAGGCCAGCCTGGTCTACACAATGAGGCCCTGTCAAAATTTATGTTTACATTCTTTTTTGTATCTATAAAACAAGCATTTCTCTGTTCATTGAGGAAAAAATAAAAGTCCTTTTCATAATGTTAATCCTGAAATTCGCCAGAAAAACCAGTGCCACCATTTTGGCCGAATTTAAGCTGACTTTCATTAAAATTATAAATTCTGACCAAGATGGAATTTGGTCAGGACCGTTACCTGGAAACTTTCCAGGTAAGTGTCTCCAAGATACTTGTTGGAGGAGCTTACAGCGACAAAACCCATAGGCCACCATACTTTCCCACGAGGCTTTGTTATCTATCTATCTATCTATCTATCTATCTATCTATCTATCTATCTATAAGAACCACAACTCCCAGAATCCCAGTCCTAGGGCAGGTGGGACTTACAGGTTAACTTCCTGTCTAACAACCTAAAGTATTCCCCTTTCCTTTTAGTTTTTATCTCCTATGTTGACATGTACAGGCTGCATTTTATAAGATTACCCTCTATATCACTAAGGTAACTGATTTTCTAACTTTTTTTGGTAAGTGAATAGCTCAGTTCTAAGCCCTATAAAAGTTTCTGCTTCTCCCTTTTGTGTTTAATCTTCCTCTAATTATAGAAGTATACTTTTTATCAGCCATGTCCTGATTTGGGCTAAAGTCATTCGTCTATGTATGCTTAACAGTGCTCACATCATGACCACTAATTCTACACACGTGGAAGAGCTACCCAGGTCTCCTAAGAAAATGCCCAGAGATGAACAACTTATACAGAGGAGCTCACTGGAGTGTGCTCGGAAGGCTGCAGAGCTTCGGTGAGAGCTAACATTCTGTACCTCAAACCATACCGAGCAAAAAAAGTTGAGGTGGTGTTTGTTTTGTTTTCCAGCTTTTCTTTACCTCAGAGGAAAAGAGATTATTTAGGAATAGATTCAATCTGAAACACGGACTTGGAGAATCTAATAAGTTAAGAAATCCTGCTTATAAAGAGGCTAGGCATTGTGTTGCATGCCTTTAATCCCACCACTCAGGAGGAATAGGCAGGTGGATCTCTGTTGGAGACATATGAGACTACTTCTAAAGAGAGGGGAGAGGGGTAGGGGAAGGAAGGAATTTCTCCGTGTAGCCCTGGCTGTCCTGGACCTAGCTAGCTCTGTAGACCAGGCTAGCCCTGAATTCATAGAGATCCGCTTGTCTCTGCCTTTCGAGTACTGGGGTTAAAGGCCTGTGCCACCACTGCCTGGGCTGAAATTCTTAAAGAATTAGGGGCTGGAGAGATGACTCAGTGGTTAAGAGCACTGGCTGCTCTTTCAGAGGACCTGCTTTCAATTCCCAGCAACCACATGGTAGCTCACAACTGTCTGTAACTCCAGTGCTGGGGGTTCAGATGCCAGTGTACATAAATAAAATCAAATAAATAATATTAAAAAGGGTTAATAAAATATAAAAAGGGATAGGCAGAATACTTATCCCTTTAATGAGATAAGGTACTTTTCCTTTCCACATTCCCCCTCTTAGTGTAGTTTCTTTTTTTTTTTTTTTTGAGACAGGGTTTCTCTGTGTAGCTTTGCGCCTTTCCTGGATCTTGCTCTGTAGATCAGGCTGGCCTTGAACTCACAGAGATCCGCCTGGCTCTGCCTCCCGAGTGCTGGGATTAAAGGCATGCGCCATCACTGCCCAGCCTAGTGTACTTTCTTAAAGAGTCCCACGCCTAACTTCTCCTTTTCTTCATTCTATCGTTTTCTAAGCGTGTTTGCCTGACGTGCTGGGCATCACTGTGTCTCTAACACTCCTCCCCAGCACGTAGCTGACCTCTGTGACCTCTTCTTTTAAATTTAATTTTATTTATTTATTTTATGTGTATGAGTGTTTTTCCAGGGGAGTCGGATCCTCTGGATCTGGAGTTACAGATGGTTGTGAGCTGCCATGTGGGTGCTGAGAATTGAATCCAGGTCCTCTGGAAGAGCAGCCAGTGCTCTTAACTACCGAGCATCTCTCCAGCCCCTTCATGCCCTCTTAACTCAAGTTGGCATGGTGTTTTTCCTTCTCTCCTCCATTCTTCTCCTTTTGGCCATTGCTGAGATTTAAGGTTTGCCTGCCCTGAAGCATTTTCCCCCTTTAAGTCCTAATAAAATTGTCCTCAAGCTGAAAGAAGAAAGGAATGAAGGAAGGAAATCCTGCATCAACCTGTCCCACCTTTGAAAAATATTTTATTTTACTTTTATTTATTTATTTAGTTTTTTTTTTTTAGACAAACTTTTCTCGGTGTAATAGTCCTGGCTGTCCTAGAACTCACTTTGTAGACCAGGCTAGCCTCGAACTCAGAGATCCACCTGCCTCTGCCTCCCAAGTGCTGGGATTAAAGTCATGCGCCACCACCGCCCGGCTGGAGTTGGTTCTTTTATTCCACCAGAAGTTCCAAGAATTGAACTTAAATTGTGTGACTTCTGTAGCAAGTGCTTTTATGCGCTGGTCGAAGGATTGGGGATTTAGCTCAGGGTAGAGTCCTTGCTCAAGGGCTGAGATGGCTTCCTCTGCTTCTGGGGTGCTGGAATTGAAGGTAAGACTCATTCTACTGGCAAAAACAAACAAACAAACAAATAAAACTGATTAAAAAAAGATGAGGGAGATTAGCGCAGTCAGTAAGTTGCTTGTTACAGAAGCGTGAGGCCCAGGGTTTGGAACCTCAGCAGCCACAGAAAAGCTGGGTGTGGCGGCATGTGACTACAGTCTCAGCACTAGGGTGTTGGGGACAAGGGGCTCCGTGGAACTCATTGCCTAGCTAGTTCTGTATGAGACCTTGTCTCAACATACAAAGTGGAGCGCAAATGAGGAAGAGACCCAGCGTCAACCTCTGGCCTTCACATGTATGTGTGTGAGCATGAGTGTGAACACACACACACACACACACACACACACACACACACACACCACGTGGAAAATGGACTGCATTATTTAGATCAGTCTTTTAGTTTCATAGCCAGATTGAATAAGAAGGACCACATACACCTGTCTCCATAGCCTTTTCCATTTATATTTTATTTTAAATGTTTTATTTAGATTTATTTTCGTTTCATGTTTATGAATGTTTACTCACACATGTGTCTGTGCACCATGTGAGTGCCTGCTGTTTGTGAAGATCAGAAGACTATGAGGTTGGATCCAGCCACCATGCAGATGCTAGGAATTGAACCCCAGTCCTCTGCAAGAGCAACAAGTGCCCTTAACAGCCAAGCCAACTCTTTAGCTACTCTTTAGTTTTCAGATTTATGTGGTGTGTGTGTGTGTGTGTGTGTGTGTGTGTGTGTGTGTGTGTGTGTG
>CABHPQ010166068.1:0-29629 GCA_902168405.1 Peromyscus aztecus
AGCTAGGCTTGGGTAGAGTCATTCCTTTTTTCTCCATCAGGAGTGAATATATGTTTGTTCCTCTTCCCCAGAAGAGCTCAAACAGCACAGGATTGTTCAGCTGATCCCTGATAACAAAGAAAGAACACATGGGGGGGCTGTGTTCCCCCTTTTATTTCCTGAAGATTTTTATTCATAAATTAATTTGTTTATTTATTCATTTATGCACCTAGTTTTTTTTAAACTTATTATAATGTGTGGATGTTTTGCATGCATGCATGCCTGTGCATCACATACATAGCTTTCTCCATGGGAGCCAGAATGGGGTATCAGAGCCCCTGGAACTGAGGTTACAGATAGTTGTAACCTTTCATGAGGGTGCTGGGACTGTATGTGTCTAGTTTTGAGGACTAGCCCCTACTGAAGAAATAAACGTTTTATTTCTTAAAAGTCTGTGCCACAAGAATCATCTTCAGATCGTGGTGTGAAGATTCCTACCTCACATTTGGTACAGAAGCTGTACTGGGTGGGTGGATTCCATTAAAAGCTTTAGTGAAAAATCATCTTCTTCCCGCACATCAGCCCAGCTGACTGGTGAACTTTGTAGAATTGTAAAATATCAAGCCTTTTGGAAGATTTCTGCAATGACAGTAGCTTTAATCCTTCAATATTAAAAAGAAAAATAAGAAAAAAACCTGCAGACAAGCCATGAACCTGTGTGAAGAGAAGAAGCATAAAGGAATTGTACACAGGGGTTGGTAGACCAGGCCACATTTGTGATGGGTAGGAAGAAAGGCTATGGACTCAGTGAGGACAGAACCCACAATTAACTGTGGGGCCATGGGACAGTTACATGATTCCTCTGAGTACACTTCTGCCTGAGTAAATTGAAAAGAATAAAATCTGCATGGTGAGGGAATAAAGGAGCTGTGTGTCCCTGCATAACCCTGAGTGTGGCATGTGACTCCCTTCTCCCTGCCTTCTGTCTCCATGTGCATGGCTGTGAGGGTTAATTTTATGACCTAAATTGGCTAGGCCATAAGATTCCTGAACACTTGTTCAAACATGATTGTGGGTGTTGGTGAGGATGTCTTTGGATGAGATTAACATTTTAATCCACAGATTCAGTTCAGCAGATGGCCCTCCCCAGTGTGGTAGACTTCATTCAATCAGTTGACAACCTGAAAAAAAAAAACAAAAACAAAAACAAAGTAAGTTTGCTCCCAGAGCAAAAAATTCTTCCTGTCTTACAGCTTTCAGACTGGAGCCTGAGTCCTTTTCTAGCACTTGGGTTAGAGCAACGAGTCCACTAGGTTTCCAGTGCTGGCTTTAGGGCTGGAGCCACACTGTTGGCATGCCTACTTTTCATGCTTGTAGACTGTGACTCGAAGAAAACCATTAACAGTTTGGTCTGAAGCTTGCTGACTTACCCTGGAGAAATTGGGGTGTACCAGTCTCCATAAATTTGCCAGCCAATTCCTTATAAACCTCATTGTATAGATAAGAGTGCAAATATATGCATCCTATTGCTTTTGTTTATTAAAGGATTGTATTATTTATTTGTGTGTGTTTATTAAAGGATTGTATTATTTATTTGTGTGTGTTTGTATGTGTCTCTCTGTGTATGTGTTGTACCATGGCGTGTATGTGGAGGTCAGAAGACAACTTGTGGGAGTTGGTTTCCTCCTTCCACTGTGTGGATTCTGGGACTGAACTTGGATCATCAGGTTTTGGCAGCAAGTGCCTCTGCCTATTGAGGGCCAGCTGTCTCACCAACCTTTTCAAAGGACTCTTCTAATACAACCAGTACCTTGAGCATAATAAGCATTTAAGTGGGCTGGTGGTGTAGTTCATTTGTTAGAGTGCTTGCCTAGCATGTATGAAGCCCTGGGTTTGATCTTCAGTGCCACATAAACTGAGCATGTTGTTCCATGTCTGTAATCCCCGCACTGACTCAGGAGTTAGAGACAGGAGGATCAGAAGTTCAAGGTCATCCATGACTACATAGTGAGTTGAAACGCACATTGTAAAACCCTGATGGGTGGTCTACCTCCATGCAGTTCTCTTTTGGAGCCCAGGTTCTCTCCTGGGAGACTAGCTGAGCCTCACACTGTGGAGAAAGTGTGTTGAGAGACAGACACTCTGCTCTTCTCTTGTCGATTTGTCCAAGCACAGGTACAGCCTGCCAGGCAGAGCAGGGTTCGTGCACAATGCCTTTCCTTCCTTCTGCCTCAGGTGTGAGTTTTACTGTGGTCCACATTTAAGACTTGAAGCAGGAGAAGCTGTTGTTCACATTTAACTGGGAAGGTTGAACAAGAACGCCGATTCTGTGTAAATAATTTGACTACACAGCACGTTCTGGCGCTCAGTGGTTAGACTTGCTAAGCATTGTGAGGCAGGCTGGTAATGGCTTTCCTAATTTACTCAAGAATAAATAATGCAGGAAGCTCATCAGACAGATCCGAATTAGATCCTCAAAGCCAGGGGATTGGTGATGGAGCAGGGAAATATTGCCTGAAAACGGTTTTTCTGCTGGAGAAATTTAAAGTTAGAAAAAAAAATACATGTTAAAATCACATCAGAAATCTATCTTCTGCCAGAAAAGGAAACTGAGAGTTAAAGGAAACTTCACTCCCAGACTTGGTTCTATTAATCAGCTTACATACTCAGCAGTCTGTTTAAAGATTGGCCTATTAAAGCTATTGCACATTAATGAGAGCCTTCCCCAATGGGCCTCACAGTTGTGTGCCTGCATGCCTGCACTGTGTAACAGGAAGTGGCTTACCATAAGAAGGAGACTCCTAGGTGAACAGTGGTGGGTCACTGTAGGAGTTTCTAAAAATATGCATGCTGTCTTCAGTTGGCTGCAAATGGTGGCGGGTTGAAGGCATCAGGGGTATCTGTGGCAGGTAAATACTCAGTTATGATCCTGCTGTCCCTGAGCAGGTGGACTCGGCACCTAATACTGGCCCCTACCTAAATCACCACACCACGGTAAAGCATGCTTACCTATGAACATCTCAGCGCGGCTACATTGGCTAGTGTAGCTCAGACATCAGACCAGTCCAGTCCCAGCAGCCATTCTCTTTGTATCCCCGACCCCCTTTCTCATCTCTACTTTCTTTCTCTCTTCTTCCCCCACTCCCTGGCTGGTTTCTACTTGAAAATATATATTTGGTAAAATTCTAGGTTCTAGAGAGAGACCAGTTAACACTACAGAGAAAGTACCTGCTCTTGTGTTATGGTACTTGCCTAGGCCCCCCCCTCTCTCTCTGTCTCTCTCTATCTCCCTCTCTCTCTCCCTCTGTCTCACTCTCTATTTCCCTCCTCTCCCTCTCTCAGAAAGCAGATACTAAAAACACTCAAATATATATTATTTATATACATGTGACTATAAATGTATATAGTGGGTATCTTTTTGCCAT
The DNA here is from genome assembly GCA_902168405.1 of Peromyscus aztecus. Taxonomy (NCBI): domain Eukaryota; kingdom Metazoa; phylum Chordata; class Mammalia; order Rodentia; family Cricetidae; genus Peromyscus; species Peromyscus aztecus. The sequence goes on from CABHPQ010166068.1 coordinate 3,405, forward strand.
TCATTAAAATGTTGTTTCCATAATCAACCAGATACTAGAAAACTAACTAGAGGCACTTGAGACTACAAGGATTTTTCCAGAAGTTCCTCACCAGCTCAAAGAAAGTGAAATGGACTACAAAGTATCTGGTGTTGCATCTCCAAATACAAGGCTCTGGGCAAACTCTACAGAGCAGAGCCAAATAATAGCCCAGGTGGGCAAATGAGAGTTGTCTTTGAAATTCTAGAATACTCCTGAAGGATTAAAGGAGTTCCTGAGGACAAGTAAAGGCAGATCATTCTAGTCAAAAAGACTTCCAGGCTGTGGTTCATGACACATGGTACTAGAGGCCACTGGAGTTTCAGCTTCTCTGTGGTTGGGCCAGTGGGTTTTCAGGTGTGGTTTGGGATAGGACTCACCATTCTACATGTCCCTGGTGTGTTAGTTACCTGTTACTGTGGAAATATGAGTCATCAGGCATGTTAGTTTCCTATTGCTGCATGACAAATTTCCCAATGTTACTATTTTTAGACAACGTGTATCTATTTGCTGACTCACTGTTTCTGTGGATTAGTAGCTTGGGCTATTAATAAGATCATTTGGATTCTTAACTGGACTTTTCCTGAAGCTATGAGCAACACATTGCCTAGCTTATGTCTCATCTGGGCATTTGCTTGTGGAAGGATCCTACTTTCAAGTTCTCTTGGTTGGTGACAGAATTCACTTCATTATGGCAGTTTGGATGAGGTCTTTCTGGTTGGAGACTAGATATCACCTCCAGCTACTGGCTCCTGCTTTTAATTCCTGAAGGCTGCTATTAGTTCCTAGAGGCCACCTTTGGTTCCTAGATATTACCTTTGTTTTATGAACATTATTTTTGGTTCCTGGAGACCACTGTAATTTCTGGAGATCACCTCAGTTTCTAGAGGCCATCTTTAGTTCTCAGACACTATCTACCAAATTGACCAAGGATTCCTATAAGTTATCTGTTGTTTTTGCATGCTACCCTTGTTTCCAAGAGGCCATCTTCAGTTTATGGAGGCCACCTTCAGTTCCTGGAGGCCATCCCTTGCAGTTCTTGTCACATGAGATTTCCCAACATGGCCTCTTACTGTTTCAGGTCATAACGGAGAGTCTGTAGACTGAGAGTCTTCTACCATCTCAGTTTGAGTCTTCTGTGATACAACCTGTTCAGAGCAAGGGGAGTTCATCTCCTTTGCTAAATCATAGACGTTACAAACAAGTCAGAGGTCCCATTAACATCTGAGGAAAGGAAAAGTGTGAGTACTAGGAAGGAGATTCAGGGAGCCACCTCTGAGTTTGTGCCATTTGTGATTTGCTTTTTATAAACAAATGCAGCTTACGAGGATTGTCCTGGACTTACTGGAATCTCTGACAGGGAGCTGAAAAATCTACTGTGAACCCCCAGGCACTTCCTCTACACTTATGGTTGGAGAAGCTTCCGGGATAAGACAGACCTGAGTTATGTGGTGGTTTGAACAAGAATGGCCCCCATAGGCTCATAGATTCAAATTCCAGGTCACCAGGGAGTGGCACTATTTGAAAGGATTAGGAGGTGTGGCCTTGTTGGAGGAAGTATGTCAATGAGGGTGGGCTTTGAAGTTTCAGAAGCCCATGCTAAGCTCAGAGTCTCCCTCTTCTTGCTGCCTGCAGATTCATATGTAACACTCTGGGTTACCATGCCTGTTTGCATGCCACCATGCTCCCCACCATGATAATAATGGACTAAACCTCTAAAACCTAATTAAATGCCTTCTTTTAGAGGCGTTGCTGTGTTTATGGTGTCTCTTCACGGCAATAGAACACTGACTAAGACGACTTAGCTTGAAGTTCCTCTGAGCAAGGTGGATGTGCCTTGCTGTCTTTTCTGCCAGTTTTGCTGAGGGTCTCCCAGACCAGTCCTGGTGCTCACCATTGACCATATGGTGACAAGCCTGTGAATCCCAGGGACTTGGCAGCTAGTCCTGCAGTGAAGAGCTAGAAGTGCTGTTACCATGACAGCTCATCTGTACAGAGTGAGCCTGGTGCCCAGCGGACATCTAAAGTTGGAGCCTGCTCCAGAATATGTCCTCTGAACTCCATATTCAAGAACGTTTAAAAACATGGGAGCATATGTTTATAGCAGATTCCCTCACGGTCACTTAAAACTGGAAACTAGTCAAATGTCCTTTCTAGTAAAGAGTGAGACTATGGTGCATCCATGTAGGACTACACTATTCAGCAAGAACCAGAAGCAAAGCACAGGTATATGCAGCAGCTCAGACAACTGGCTAAGTAGTTAAGCTGAGCAAAACCCAATCCCAGCTGTGAAGATGACCAGTGGGAAAGGCGTTTGCTCTGCAAGCATGAGGACCCGAGTTCAATACCCAGGAACCATGTAAAAATGGTGCATGCTTTTAATCCACATGCACACATACCTAGCTCCCTCCTGGCACAAAGAAAAGCTGAATGAATGTGGCTCACCCTGTTACTGTCCAGCTCCTCTTGAGTCCAGGCACACACCAGGATTCTTCAAGGATAGTATGATGTGACTTGTGGAGATTCATTTCTCAAGTATGGAACCCGTGTCAAGATGGTATCTTTTCTGATTTGCATTTCATGAGTAAGCTATGGTTGAGCAACTCTCAAAGAAAGTTAAAAGGAATGTATGGCCAGAGGCTTAAAGAAGAGACTCTCCTAGGCATTGCGGCTGGGCAAGTTGCCCTCTATGGTTATTTTTTTATTCATTTGAGGGAGTTCTATTAAGAACTTTGAAGTAAAGGATTGAGGCAAAAGCTCTCATTTAATCTTAGGGCACCCCCATTTTCCACAGACCCATCACCTCTTACTCCCTTTCTGCGCTGTCTTTCCAGGGGACCAAATCATATGAGATGTTTTGCAAATTCTCCCTGATTGATAGCTTGAGGCTGGACTCTGTCTTCTCAATGTCTCTATGAGACCATCTCAGCATGCAAAAATTGCTTTATTCCTTCAAAATTCTGCAAGTCTGTCTTCACGGATTCTTGAATAAAATGCTTTCAAGTGAGTGAGGAGTATCAGCAGAAATATCAAGTACCTCATTGTCTGCAGAGGAAGCAGGATCAGGTTTGGGCTTTCAAGGGTACATGCTCTGAATATCAGCTTAAGTCACTGGTTCAATTATCCCAGTATCTTGTCAAAAGGTTGTGTGGTTTGGGATTGCATGTAAGAGTAATTCTCTAGCCAATAGTTTTATATGACTAGAGTAAAGATCCAGGGGCTGGGGCAATGATCTCTAGGGAAAGTGTTTGCTATGTGTGGTGGTTTGAATGGGAATGGCCCCCATAGGCTGGTATGTTTGAATGCTTGGTCCCAGTTGGTAAAATTGTTTGGGAAGGATTAGGAAGTGTGACCTTATTGGAGGAAGTATGGCACAGGGGTGGCTTTTGAGGTTTCAAACCACTCCCTGTTAGCTTTCACTCTGCCTCAAGTTTGTAGATTAGATGTATACCCTCGGCTACTGCTTCAGTACCATATCTGCCTGTCTGTTGCCATACTCCCTGCTATGATGGTCATGGACTTGTCCTCTGAAACTTTAAGTCTCTAACAAGCTCTTCTAGAAGAGGCTTTGGTCATGGTGTCTTATCACAGCAATAAAAAAAGTAACTAAGACAGAAGTTAGGAACAGGGAGCTGGCTAGTGCTATGATAGGCCTGACCATACTTTTTTTTTTTTTTTGAGGAATGTGGAAGACTTTGGGATTTTGGACTAGGAAACCAATTGAATGCTGTAAGTGGGGCTTAATGGGCCATCCTAGTAGGAGCTTAGACGCCTGTAGTGCTAAGAGTAATGTGGACTCTGGAGGTCCAGCTCAAGAGATTTGAAGGAGAATATTAGCAAATGGGCTAGAGACTGTCTTGTGATATTTTGGAAAAGAATGTGACTGGTTTTTACCCTTGTCCTACGAAACTGCCTGGAGCTAAACTGAAAAGTTTTGGACTACTTTATTGGCAGAGGAGAGTTCAAGACAGCTTAATATTGACCGCCATGTGGTTAAGAGTGATTGTTTTTATGCAGATCTACAATTAAAAAGAGCAAGCAGGGCAAAAAGAAATATAAAACATACAGGTTGAGGCAGAAAAAAAGCACTAGGAAATGTGTTGGTGGAGCCAAGGCTTGGACTGAAAGAGATAAGGAGAGGCCTGAAGCAAAAGGGAACAAAGGGAGGAGTGCCCCAGGGCAAGACCCCATCCAGATAGTCCTGCAACACATGAAAGGAAAAGGCCGAGGAATTCTGTCTACCTAAAAGGCAACCAAGGGAAGCTTATGCAAATGTAACTGAATGAGGGGGCAGGTTCCCTTTCAAGCAGGTGACCGAAATTGACAGCATGGGACACGTGATTATGACATCATAGTTACGAAGGTTACAGGGGTAAAGAGGTCATGGAACCTTCTTCAGTGATTAAGGAAAGACATTGAGGCCAGGAATGTGGCAAGGAAGTCCCTGCATGGAGACTCTGAGAGGCCATTGTGTGAAACTGTGAAAGTAAAGCCTGGATTGTGTTGGAGATCCCAGTATATTTGAGGTGCCAGAGCTGTGGGATGTCTTCCAGGGAGAGCTGCAGACAGGGAGTGGAACCAGCCCAACAGAGAGAAGGTTTCCATAGTCAGAACAGCTGGAAGGGTGGAACCATCTAAGTTTTTGACTTTGGACATAGAGATACAGGATTTGGAGTTTGCCCTACCAGGTTTTGATCTTGCTTTGGTCCTGTATTTCCTCAACATGCCCCTTTTGGTATGGTAATGTATATTTCTCCCTTTTGGAATGGTAATGTATATTCTGTGTCATTGTATATTGGAAGTATGAAATTTGCTTTTTGATTTTACAAGGGGTTACGGTTAAGAGATTGCTTTGAATCTCAAAAGAGACTTTGGACTTTTAAAGTGTTGAGACTAAAAAACTATGGGAACTTTTGATATTGGACTGAATGCATTTTGCATTATGATATGGCTACAAGAGTATGGGAGCCAGGGAATGATCTGCATGAGAATGACTATCACAGGCTCATGCTTGAATTCCTTGCTCCAGTTGGTGCAATTGTTTGGGAAGGATAAAGGGATATGGCTTTGTTGGAGGAGGTATGTCACTGGGAGTAGACTTTGAAGTTTCAACAGACCACACTATTCCCAGTTAGCTCTTCTGCCTCATGTTTGTGGATCAGATGTAAACTCTTATCACCTGCTCCAGCACCATGTCTACTTGCTGGCTGCCATACTCCCACCATGATGGACATGGACTAACCTTCTGAAACTTATACTTCCAATAAACTTTCTTTTGTAAGTTGCCTTGGTTATGGTGTCTCGTTACAGCAATAAGAAAGTAACTAAGACACTATGCAAGCATGAAGACCCAAGTTTGGATTCTCTGGACAGATATTAATGCTGAGCATGGCAATATCTGCAGAGATAAGTGTATTCCTGGAGCTTATTGAATAGCCTAGCCAATTAGATTCAGTGACAAATCTTGAATCAAAAAAAAATAGTGTAGAGAACAGGAGAGGAAGATACCTTAGGCTTCCTCATTTACCTATATGGATGCATGCATCCATTCACACACATGTTTACACATGCTCACACTCAATAACAAAACTAAACAATAAAAAGTAGAACACTGAGAGAAGTTGTTCCTTATTGCTGCTCTTGTATTTGGGCGAAGTGATATGCCTCTTCTCCATACCCTGTATTTCTCCTGAGATTGCTCTGAGACCACTGGGATTTCTTAATTTGATGATCAATAGGCTGGTCTTGCGGAACAACCTTTATGTAAAGATGAGGTTGCATAGGGATTATACTTGTCTGTATTATGTAGACGAAGAATTTGATAGAGAGTACTCTTGCTATTATCAGAATGCTGTATTGGTTACTTTTATAGTCACTGTGAGAAAATGCCTGAAAAGAAGCACTGTAAGGAAGGAAGGGTTGATTTGGGCTCACAGTTTGAGGCTACATCCATCAGGATGGGGAAGTCAAGGCCACAGGACTGCGAGGCAGTTGGTGACATGGCATCCATAGGAAGGTGGCCCAGAGAGACAAAGCTCGTGCTCAGCTCGCCATCTTCTTTTAATTCAGTCCAGGAGTCCAGCCCATGGGATGGAACTGTACCTATTCAGAGTGGCTCCTTCTCCCTCAACCTAACCTAGAGTCCCCCTCACAGACACGCCCGGCTTTGTCTCCTAGATGATCCGAGACCCTGTCAGGTTGACAACATTAACTATCACACCTCTACTGTCCACTTTCGTAAAATTCTACATCCCTCCCTGTCCTGAAATAACAGATGGAAAACTTGGAGTCTGTGAGTCAAAATCTGTGATAAATACAAAGAAATCTTCCCTTCTTTAAGTTGAGGGGTAAGGGTGAGTCAGGTGGCAACATCTAGGTAGATCATCGCTGACTCACTGTCTGGAGCGTGTTGGGGCATGTTTGCAGCACATGTGTTCCATTGTCTCCCATTTCTGCTAGACTAGAGGCCAGGGTCTATACCAGAGGCCTTGACCTTCTCAGAATGTCAGGGTGAAACTTGGATGTGGAAAGTGGTAACTTGAATAATTAAACTTTAATGAATTGGTATCCACTTTTGCATGAGTGACCTAGTTGTGGCTTAAACAAATAACCCACCCCATGAGTAAACTGATCCAAAGATCCTTCTTCCTAAAGAGAGACTGGCCACTATGTACCAGGAGCATTATGCCAGATAAATACAAGTCATCTTCATTAGAGTTAGAGTTGTTGGGAGACAGAATCACGACACTGACTTTCAGCTTCACGGATTCCCATTATGAGCTCCCTGGTTATAACAAACATGTATAATGCCAAAATACCACTTTTGTAGGGACAATATGACAGGCATGGAGACGCGAGATTATCTGCAATCTGGGAGACAAAAAGAGCTTCAATAAAATTACCTATCAAGTGTAATAAATACACACAACAAGACATCATCAAGGACTTTTGAAGCAGACCATACAATGAGCTATGATGGCAACTAAATGAAAATTTTGAAGAGTGACAGGGGTGTAAAGCAAGGGGGGGGGAGAGGAATGAATAAGGATGCATACAAAGAAAAGAGAAAACAGAAAATGGGACCAGCAAAGAGGAATGGGGTGATGGGACTAGCCTGCTACTCTGAGGGAAAACTGAAAGCAACTATAATGAGCATCTCTGCCTTCAGTCCGCAAAATAAGACTCAGTTCTTAGAAAACCAGGTTCCTAATCTGTCAGCGATGCTGAGTTTTCTTTGTAGGTGCATGCCATAAAGTAAAAACCATACTTCTTCCCCTCCTTGGGAGCAGGGCAAGCCCAGTCTGTTTAAAATTGGTTCTTGATGACAATTTTCTTTTCTCTTTTCTTTTTGAGACAAAGTCTTGCTCTATAGCTTTGGTTGGCCTGGAACTTAGTATGCAGACCTGACTGGCTTCACGCTCACAGCTTGCCCCTGCTTCCCAAGTGCTGGGATTAAAGGTGTGAGCCACCAGGCCAGGCTGATAGCACTTTTCTTATCCCTGCTAGAGAGATTCATTGATGTGGCATATGTGTGAAAGGGGTGTGTGTGTGTGTGTGTGTGTGTGTATGTGTGTGTGTGTGTGTGTATGTGTGTGTGTGTGTTTGTGTGTGTGTATGTTTGATGAGTATTTATGTGAGGGTTATGTGTGCATGTCTATATATGTGTGTGATATGCACGTGTGTGTACACGCTCCATTGTGTATGCACATATTGTGAATATGATATGTGAATATGTATATGCTTGTCTGTATGTGTATATTTGTGTATCTGTATGAGTTATGTGTGTATTTGTGCGTATTTGTGCATGTATGTTTGATGTTTTTGAGCACACATCTTGGCAGCATATAGATTTTATGATGATTGCTTTTAGCCTCTCTGAAACCAGTGTGTGTGAGGATTTAATTGACAACTTTTTTTCTTTTTTGATTCACAGAATGATGCCACATATTGTATCAGTCACATCTTAGATTGTAAATTTGATTTATTTGGTGGGGGTAGAGGGAGAGAGGAAAAGAGGGAGGGAGGAAGAGAGGGAGGGAGGGAGGGAGGGAGGAAGAGAGGGAGGGAGGGAGGGAGAGAGGGAAGAGGCCTTATTTTCGTTTACAGTTTGAGGACACAGTCTCTCATGGTCAGGAACTCCTGTTGGCAGGGTGTGAGGAAACCACTGATATCCACAGTCAGGGAGCAGAGAGAGGTGAATGCCAGTGTCAGCCAGTGTTCTTCCTTTAGTCCAGTCCAGGCCCCAGCCCACGGGATGGTGAAGTCTCCATTCCAGTCCCCCAGCCCACGGGATGGTGAAGCCTCCATTTCAGTGCCCCAGCCCACGGGAAGCCTCCATTTCAGTGCCCCAGCCCACGGGATGGTGAAGCCTCCATTTCAGTCCCCCAGCCCACGGGATGGTGAAGCCTCCATTTCAGTGCCCCAGCCCATGGGAAGCCTCCATTTAGGATGAGGCTTCCCACCTCCATGAACCGAGTGTAGATGCTCTCTCACAGCTGTGCCCCGACGTTTGTCTCCTTGGCGACTCTAGATCCTGTCAAGCTGACAGTCAACATTAACCATCACATTATCAGTTGGAAATTTTTACCGTGCAGAGTTACATAAAGCCATTTTCTTGTAAGATATAAGAGGTTTTTAGTATCTTCACATCCAGACTCTACTATGAGCCCTCTCCCCTCCCATTTTTTGTTAGGTTTCTATTGTTTGTTTTCATGACTGCTCTATGCTTGGATGTTCTTGTCTTCCAATAGCTCATATGTTGGAAGTTTGGTCCCAGTGGTGGAGCAAGCTGATTAGATCAAGGGGGATACTGATCTCAGTGGAGATTAACACTGGCCTGCCAAAACATGTTCATTCTCTTAGGAATGGGTTGCTATGGAAGAGTGAACATGACTCCTAAATCTCCTGTGTTTTGTATTTCTATGTGGTCACTTCCTGTCACGTGCTCTCCCGCTATGATGGCATCTTCCATTTGGTGGCATAGCTAGGGAACCTTCATCAGAGACCAAACCAGTGGAGACACCCCAGTCTTGCGTTTTCAGCCTCCAAATGCATGAGCCAAATAAACCCTTTGCTTTAGAAAGCTCAACCTCAGATTTGTTTTTCATAGCAACAGAAGAAAAATCTACTATGGTCATCTGGTGATAAAAATCACATTTCAGGCTTTGGAAAGAGTTCTATCCCTGTGCCCATGTAAAATAGGATGCATGTGCTAGCTAGTTTTTATTGTTAACTTAAGGCAACCGAGTCACCAGAGAAATAGGAACCTCAGTTGAAGAATTGCTTCAGTTAGACTGACCTGTGGGTATGTCACAGGTACACTGTCTTGATCGACAATTGAGGTGGAAGGGCCCATCCCACTGTGGGTGGTACCATTCCCTGGGCAGGTGGGCCTGAGTTGTATAAAAAGGCGAGCTGAGCATGAGCCAGAGTGAGCAAGCCAGTAAGCAGGCTTCCTCTGAGGTTTCTGCTTCAGTTCCAACTTGAGTTGCTGCTCTGGATTCCTCCAACGGCTGATTATTGAAAATGTAAACTGAAATACCCCCTCTCCTCCTCAGTTGATTTTGGTCAGAGTGTTTTATCAGAGTAACAGGAAACAGAACAGAACAACGGGCATGGTAGGTCATGCTTGTCATCCCAGTGCTGCTAAAGCAGAGGTAGGCAGATCTTTAGGGATTGCTGGGCATCCAGCCCAGTCTACTTGGCAATCTCTAGACCAGTTAGAAATCCTGCATCACAAAACAAGGAAAGGAGCTGGAGGGATGGCTTAGAGGTTGAGAGCCCCTGGCTGCTCTTCCAGACAACCCCAGCTCCTAACCATCTGGAACTCTAGTCTCAGGAGATTCAATTCCCTCTTCTGGCTTCTGTGGGCACTGCACACATGTGGTTCACAGACATATATGCAAGCAAAACACCCATACATGTAAATATTAAAATAAAAATAAAAGAAATAGAACATGGTGGAGCTTGTATAGGCAGCCATATTGTAATGGTATCATGGATGTAGCTTCCCTGTCTTTTCTAGGAGACAGGGAGAATTAATCTTCCCCAGGAGTGAGGCAAGGGGTCAGCTCAGAAGTCATATACATATAAGTAACACTAAGTGGGCTCAGAGGGATATATATATATATATATATATATATATATATATATATATATATGTGTGTGTGTGTGTGTGTGTGTGTGTGATTGTGTGTTTATATATGTACATATGCAGCAATAATAACAAAAGAAAAATAAGCCATGAATTTGAGAAGGAGTAAGGGGGGTTGGGAGGAGTTGAAGAGAGAGGACATAGGAGGAATTGGAGGAAGGAAAGGGAATATATAATGATATAATTATATTTGAATTAAAACAGCAATAGCACAAAAATCTCAAGGAATGATAGCTGAAGTTGTCCTTTGGCTTCAGCACACAGATGCACACGTGAACCAGTACCGCCTCCTGCAGTGCACCTGCATACATATGAACACATACACACATCACACATAAAGAATTATTTGACTGGATCCATGAACATTGTTGAGCTTTTCCCCCCTCTCAATATTTCTTCAATCTCTTCTTCCTTTCTCTGCTTCTTATATAATTTGACTTGCGGTGCTCCCCCTTTCCAGTTTTTCCCAAAGATGTTCATGGTTTAGAGTAGCTGGCTACGATGTTAGACTAGCTTGCAGACTTAGTTCATGAGGCAGGATGCAGGTGTCCTTTAATGCCTCTGAGAATGCATAGAGCATGTGCCCCCCCCCCCACTCTGTATCAGCTTCCATTTCTCACTACTGAACTTGGGTTTTCTGGGAACACACACTTGGCTCTTGCAGATGCCAAGCAACTGTAAGCTTCAGCTCAGCAGCTATGAAATAACGGGTCCTTGGCTTTCTTCCATAGCGGGGAATTGCTTTTTGCCCCTCAGAGTAATTCCTTTTGCTTCTTTCTGCAGCCACAGGGCTTGTGGATTTTCACTTAGATGCCCAAGCATTACCTATCATGGGTTTAGCTGGCATGCCATTTATCAATCAGATGGAAAGGAAGTGAGGCTGGAAACCCAGAAGCTTGACTCCCTCAGGTCAGAGCCTTGAGTGTTGAGTGTTGATGCAGGACCAGAAACCTTTTAAAATAGTTTTTATATTTAGTTCTTAAAAGTGGTTTTATATTATTATTTTTCTGCTCAAGTGTTATATATGTGTATGTACAGGTGCATGTGTGTGTATGTGTATGGATGTCAGAGGTCAACATTGGACATTTTCTTCAATCATTCTTGACCCTTGCTTTTTGAGATGGGGGTCTCTCATTGAACCTGGAGCTTTCCAGCTTGGTTAGACTAATTAGCTAGAAATGGGTTTCCTGTCTCCAAGTCAGTACTGGGATTTCAGATTCTCATTGCCATGTCTGGGTGTTGGGAATCTGAGCTCAGATCCTCATGCTTGCCCAGCAAGCTCATTACTAGCTAGGCTATCTCCCCAAGCAACTTTTGACGAGCACTTTTCTAGTTTTAGTTTTGTGATAGTGAACTCACACAAACAGGTGATGGCCTATCCTGGTAGCTAGCTCAGCAGGCTACGGGGGAGAGTTCATAGGTGTCAATTTGGATAGTTATAGTTGAGTGACAAGTTGGGACAATAAGGAAGACAGAACAAAAAATAGTAGCCTAGGGTACACAGTTGTACCTATCACCTAAACAAATTGCAGAAATTAAATGGAAATATCCACCAAGTCAATTGAACCAGATTAATGTAGACAAAGTTCGAGTTCTGAGCATGTCCTCAGTAAAGATCGTATGTAGCTGCTTCCTAGAGCACAGCCAGAGCTATGGTGATGGCCACTTGTGTGCTGTGATAGTGTCCTTCACACATCTGTAAAGTTGTCAATCTCACTTGAGCAAATCTTCCCTCTCTAGACACCAAACAAACTGTCACCTCCCTCTTGGAGAGATTTACTCATTGGGGGAGGCATAATTTCCCTTATCCGGCAAGAGAAATGTCAACACTGACAAGAAGATAGTACCTTTTATGTTCAAAATGGTTTTATAGGAAGCAATTTTAGCTAAAATGGCTTTTCCTTCCATTTTCCTCAGTTTTATCAGCAATGATTATTCACTTTGATACCCCATTGGGTCTCTGCGGTGTCAGTCCACATCCAAAGTGACTGAGACTGATCTAATTGTCTTCTGTCTCAAAGTGAAGCTTGAACTACCCAAGGTACAGAATTTTCTGAAGGAGTCATGAGCAAGGGTTCTCTGTCCTCTCAAAGTTAGGGAGAGCTTATAAGTAATGGGGGTAAGAGTCAGGGCAAAGTCCTGTGTAGTAAGAGCCCAACCATGTGGTTGCCTCCCTGGACATAGTCACTGTGGTTACTCTTAATCATCAACTTGATTGGATCCAGCATCAACTAAGAGATTTGCTTTTGGATGAGTCTGTGTGAACACTTGCAGGAAGGGTCAGATGAGGAGGGGTTTCCCTGCCTTAACTGTGTGTGACACTCTAGGGGTAAGTTTTCCTGCATCCTGCCTGGTTCTGTAGCTGCTCAGTCCCAAGTAAACACACAAAGGCTTATATTACTTACAAACTATACGACCTCTGGGTCAGGCTTCTTGCTAGCTAGCTCTTATAACTTAACTCAACCCAATTCTATTAATCTATATGTTGCCACATAGCTGTGGCATTACCAGTCTGCTGGCATCTTGTTGCTCCTTGGGCAGCAGCCTGGCATTTTCTCCACCTCTGCCTTTCTTCCTTTTTTCTTTCTTGGATTTCCCGCCTGGCTATAACCTGACTCACCATAGGCCAGAGCAGGTTCTTTGTTAATCAATCATAGCAACACATAGTCACAGTATACAGAAAGACCATCTCACAGCACTTCCCCTTTTTTGTCTAATCAAAAAGGAAGGTTTTAACTTTAACATAGTAAAATTACATATAATAAACAGTTATCAAGAAAGAATTACAGTTACAATATCTAGTCTATTGGTATTTGGCAAAATTAAAGAAAATATTCTATCATCTATCCTATTTTTGTGAGTCTAAAGTTTTATATATAATTTATCTTTTATCATAACTAAGGAAGATTATAATGATAACTATCTAGTCTTCAACTCCATCAAAGACCCCAGAAGGATACAATATTACCTAAGTAAACAGGAAATGCATTGCAAGCAACTTCCAAAATTCTGGAAATGACAGAGACAGTTGGCTGCCTGGACAGTCACCCAAAATTTCTCTGCAACATTGGGGCGTCCGTCTTTAGCCTGTAGGTCTAGAGTTTCTCAGTCACTTCTCCCTGTGTCCTGCAGAATGTCTGGCAGTTTCCTCTGTGAAGCAGGAACCTGAAGGACCATCTTGCCTTGTTTTGGCAAAATTCAGTGGTCATTTTCTTATGGGTCCTGTATATTCAGTTTATAAAACATCCTGTCATGCAGTCAAGGCAAGGGCACTTTTTTGCCCAGTGGCTAACTTTTGCCCCAAAGAAAGCAAACTCCATTAATGGGTTTCTTTAATGCCCATCATCCTCTTTGAAGTAATTGGTTCTGCTAGGAGCAGACGTGCCTCATTGTCCAGAAAAGTCTAACTTCTTAAGACATTTTAAATGCCATATTCTGTAGGTCTTTGAAGTGTCTGAAGATTACCTACCTAATTGAAATATACCTTTGTATACCTAAAAAACTTAACTAACATGACTATAAGTTTGATTATCATAGATGACTATTAATTTGTATTTCTTAATTATATTTTACAATTTTAAATGAATTGCATAAACATAATACCTTAAACAAGAGTAGAAATATACATACAATATAACAAAATTAACTTTAAATTTATATCAATAAACTAAAATTCAGACAAGATTGGGAGCATTCAGGGTGGTATGACTGTAGATGTAAAAGTAGATTCAACAATCTACTCTTTTATCCTATCATATCTATATTCTACATTTCTATATCATGTCCCCCTTTCTTCTTTTAGGAAGAGATTGACTATGACCAATAACAGTTTGTAACCAACCTCCTAAACAAAGACAAACATTATAATAATCCATAATCCATTCTATTTTGGGGGGTGGAATGTGGGTGTGGTCCTCTAGGCTACTTCCTGCTGATTGGAAGTGCTGTTAATCATATGAGGATCCTAAGAAAATTAAGAATTATAGTTAAATCTTGGCTGTAGAAGTCTGTGAGGCTGTATCGACCTTTCAGGAGGTCTTGGTTGATCAAACCACATTAACCTGGAAGGAATCCACAGTTTCTCATCTTCTGTGGAAAGAAAAGCAAAACCTCTTTTCCAAAGCAACATATCCTTAGACATAAATTTTGAAGTCAAGGTACCTTTAAAATATTCATGTTGGTTTAACTTAGCAGTCTTTGCAATCAAATGTCTTTCTGTAATTAAAAAATCCTGAAGACAATGTAATCCAGACTGTCTGTGCAATTTCCATCTTTATATGGCTTATTTTTTATATTACTTTATTCTCTTTTTTAAGGACTTTATTTTATTATTTTAAAACTATATATTTCTTTTTTATGATTGTTTATACCTTCTGACCATTGTTTTAAACTGCAACATGGCTAGGACCAAAGCAGCAGACCCAGCTGCCGGCTCCACCCCCTGCTTGGCTTTTCAACATGGCAGAGTTACATTTACTGCCAGATCTGGGAAGCAGTATTAAGTAGTGTAGAGCTGTTTTCTAAAGCTCTTGGCTGCACTCTCAAGTCCACAGGCAGAGACAGGGGCTGGGAGAAGCCTGTCTGTACTGCAGTCTGTGGGAGAGACTGTGGGAGCCCACCATGTTGCTTAGCTCATGGTAGCTGGTGGCCAGCTCCATCTTTTTTTTTTTTTCTTTTCGAGACAGGGTTTCTCTGTGTAGCTTTGCGCCTTTCCTGGACCTCGCTCTGTAGACTAGGCTGGCCTTGAACTCACAAAGATCTGCCTGGCTCTGCCTCCTGAGTGCTGGGATTAAAGGTGTGTGCCACCACTGCCTGGTGGCCAGCTCCATCTTGTAGGTGGCTGTCAGGAGACAAGTCTCTGTGCTGCTGTTGGCATGAGACTGCAAGACCAGGAAGCCTAGTGCGGCTTTGTTTCTGTGCATTAAGAATCCCTTTTAAGCTTTATCAGGTCTATGTGGATCAATGCCCAGTGGTGGGTGCCAGTTGTAGGAGGAAATTTTCCTGTGTCCTGCCTGGTCCCACAGCTGCTCAGTCCCAAGTAAACACACAGAGGCTTATTTTTGCTTACAAACTGTATGGCCTGTGGGTCAGGCTTATTGCTAGCTAGCTCTTATAACAACCCATTTCTATTAATCTACATGCTGCTAAGTGGCCATGGCGTTATTGGTGGTCTGCTGGCATTTTGTTGCTCCTTGGGCAGTGGGCTGGTATCTTTACTGCCACTGCCTTTCTTCTCTTTGTCTCTCTCTTGAATTTCCCACCTGGCTATAACCTGACTGGCCATAGGCCACAGCAGGTTCTTTGCTAACCAATCATAGCAACACATATTCACAGGGTACAGAAAGACCATCCCACAGCATGGCACTGTCCCTTGGGCTGGGTCCTGGAGTAATAAAAGGAGAACTGTGAGTTGAACACTAGCATTCACATGTGTCTGCTTTCTGCCTATGGCTATAATATGGCCAGATACCTCAATCTCCTGTAGCCATGATTTCCCTCCCCTGATGGACTATATCCCCAAACTGTTGATCAAGATAAGTCCTTCTTTTCCTAAATTCCTTTGGTCAGATATTTTAATCACAGCAGCAAGAAACATAACTAATACAGCGACCTCATTGAACAAAGAATACTGATGGAGGAAGAGCTGGCCCAGGTCCAGGTGTGTATGAATGCAGGGGTGGGAAAGGAATCAGGGCAGAAAAGAGCTGATATTGAGGTTGGTCACATGTCTCTGTCTTTAACTGGAGGAGGGGACCTGTTGTGGTGTGATTCTGGAGCTGTGACAAGCATCATGGTCAAAATCAACTCAGGAATAAAAAAAATTATTTCTTCTTACAAGGAACAGCCTATCATCCAGAGAAGTCAAGGCAGGAACTTGAAGGAGAAACTGTGAACTGGAATGCTTACATTCCTGATTAGTCAACTTTCTTATGTGCTCAAGAACACCTGCCCAAGGAGTGATGCTGCCCATGGTGGACTATGTCCTCCTGTATCAGTTAACAATCAAGATGACCCCCACAGACATTGCTACAGGCCAATCTGATCTGGGTAATCCTTCAGATTAGAGCTAATGAGGACAGTATCTCTGTGGTTCCCAGGGGCTCCTTGGGAGTCTCATTGGCTGCCTTTAGATCCCGACACTTCTAACTAGCTCTGTGACCTTTGGTGAGTTTCTAACTCTTTCAGAATATCATGTACAGAATGAGGATAATGATCCCTGCTTCACTGGGGGCTTTGATGATGACACGCGTAAATCATTTCCCTGACTTCGTGTCATGCAGTAAGTGCTCAATAAATGTTACACTAGCTTTTTATTTCTTCATCAATCACATCAGCCTTTCTCATCACAGGATGAACTTTCCTGGAATGAGAATTCTAATGTATTCATCATTTTGCTTTCGCGTCCCCCCCACCACCACCTTTCTGAAACTTTCGAACCACCTTACAGAAGATGCTCTCCTTCTGGGTTTCCTCACACTCCGGGCTGTTCCTTCCCTATGCTCTTTGCTGTAGTTTCCTCTTCTACTAGACATATAAACATCAGTGTTTTCTCTGGTAATCTACACTTTTTCTTTAATTTATTTTATTTTTTAATATGTATGTGTATATGTGTATGTACATGTGTATGAATATATGTATGTATGTATGAATGAATGAATGAATAAATATGTGTGTATGTATGTATATGTGTATGTGTGTGTGCATGCCCGTGTGTGCTGGTCCCCTTGGAGATTGAAGGAGGACATCAGATTCTCTGAAGCTAGAGTTACAGGTGGTCGTGAGCTAGCAAATGCGGATGCTAGGGGAAAAAATAAAACACCTTGGGTCCTTTGTTGAGCTGTCTTTCCAGCTGCTTTCGTCTCCTTTCTTACTCTCCCATTTCCAAAATTGGTATGTTACGGCTTGGTCTCCCCTGCAAATCCCATATGCACAGAGCCAGTATTTTCTTCCTTCCTTCCTTTCTTTTTTTTCTTACTAGACAGTTGTGCTTGATGTCTCATTGGCAAGTCAAAACTTCAGAAATCAAAAGTTTGAGGGATGGGTACATAGATCAATCAGCAAAGTTATTGCTACACAAGAAAGCAGACCTGTGTTTGACCCCCAGAACCCATGTCAAAAACCCCTAGCATGCTGGCACACACTTGTAATCTTAGTTTTGGAGCGGCATAGACAGGAGAAGCCCTGAGGCTTATTGCTCAGTCATTCCAGCTGGATATAGCCCCATGGTCAGTGAGAGACCCTGTCTCAAACAAACAAGATAAAGAGAAATAGAGGGTACCTGATGCTGACCCCTGGCCTCTGTATGTATGCTCACACATGCACACCTCCCTCCAGGTACATGTGCCCCCTCACCGCCAATGTACATATATAGATCTTGAAATGAGAGCTGTTGTTCTTCTTTCTTTATTGAGTCATTACAAGCATGGTTCCTCTGCTCATCTAATTTCTTTAGTAGAAACCCAGGCAACTCCTTCATGCTCCATAGTTGATCAATTAACAAGTCCTGTAGGCTCAGAGGCAATCCCTTCCCTCCTCTGCTGCTGCACCATGAGTCTCCTGTGATGCTGGTCTTTCCTGTGGACTTTTAACCGTTCTCCCCATGTCTTCCTTGATCTCTGGCAGTCTTCTTCTCAACACAGGCAAAGAAATCTCTCAAGGTCAGAGCTCTATTGCATTCCTTCCTTGATGGTACTCCATCTTGATTCTCTTTGCATATAGCACAAAATCCAGAGTCTCCAAAGAGCTCCTTGATCCCCAAAGGATCTGCTCTCTCTGTTTCTAAGTATCCATCTTTTCTGTCTCATTCGCTAGTCTAGTGAGCCTTCTTCAACCTCACTGCATGCTTCGGATTCTCTTCATGGTTGCTCCTGCTGCTTGGAATCTCATTTTTCCAGCATCTGTTTGCTGTGGGATGTTCTGTATGGCAAATGTGTTGCTAATAAAACACTGATTGGCCAGTGGCTAGGCAGGAAGTATAGGCGGGACTAACAGAGAGAATTAAAAAGAACAGGAAGGCAGTGGGAGTCTCTGCCAGCCACCACCAGGACAAGCAGCATGTAAAGATGCCGGTAAGCCACGAGCCATGTGGCAAGGTATAGATTTATGGAAATGGATTAATTTAAACTATAAGGACAGTTAGCAAGAAGCCTGCCACGGCCATACAGTTTGTAAGCAATATAAGTCTCTGTGTTTACTTGGTTGGGTTTGAGCTGCTGTGAGACTGGCAGGTGAGAGAGATCTGCCTGTGTGGTGGTATTGTGTTCCCCAAAATATTGTGTACCTTAATAAACTTATCTGGGGTCAGAGACAGAACAGCCACAATATTAAACATGAGGATAGGCAGTGGTAGCATACGCCTTTAATCCTAGCATTCCAGAGACAGAAATCCCTCTGGATCTCTGTGAGTTCAAGGCCACATTGGAAACGGCCAGGCATGGTGACACACGCCTTTAATCCCAGTAAACCAGCCTTTAATCCCAGGGAGTGGTGGCAGAGAGCAGAAAGGTATATAAGGCGTGAAGAAACTCGAGGCATTTGGCCTGGGTAGGCATTTGGCCTGGAGAAGAATTTGGGCTGGTTAAGCATTCAGGCTTCTAGCAGCAGTTCAGCTGAGAGTCATTCTGGATGAGGACTCAGAGGCCTCCAGTCTGAGGAAACAAGGCCAGCTGAGGATCCAGCGAGGTGAGATAGCTGTGGCTTATTCTGTGTCTCTGACCTTCCAGTGTTCACCCCAATAACTGGCTCAGGTTTGATTTTATTAATAAGAACTTTTAAGATTCATGCTACATGCCTGACTGTGGGCCAGGCAGAAAAACTCTAGCCACATCTGTTACTGTTCCTCTCCTTCTTCAGATCATGGTTTGAATGTCATCTGATGTCACCCTTCCCCTGGACATTCAGTACAGCCTCTCAGTTTCCCTTCATGGCACATTTTACAAGTATGATTTGCAATTATTTTACTTGTATGCCTTTCCCCTGCTGAGGCACACCAGTCTCAATGCCTAGCACAACACTGGCACAAAAGTAGGACTCCATGAATACGTGCTAAGTGCATGAGTCCAACAAGGTGCTAGGTAGCTGTGCTTTGAATGAATGAGAGAAGTTAGATAACTATAAAATAAGAGCTTGTTTTTAGAGGTTATGACGTTGGTACCAATATATAAAGCATTCAGTCCAACAGAGGCATGTGTGCATAGTAGTGTTTGGGACTTGGGGGGTAGAAAGCTATGGTTTCAATTGTATCTCTGCTCTTATTACCCATGCAATGTTGGGCATGTTGGTTAACCAACTTTAGCTTTTGTGATGGTTAATCTTGGTGGGGATTAGTATGGCCCGGGAAGAAATTCCATGAGCATGTTTGTGAGGGATCTAGATTAGATGTAATGGGAAGTTACATCTTCAATGGGGGCAGGATCATTCAGCAGTTTGGGCTCCTAAAATGAATAAAAAAGAGAAAGAGCTGAGCACCACCGGCATTCACTCCTGTACGTCCTGACTGTGGATATCATGTGACCAGCTGCCTGGACAATGCCTTCCTCACCATAAATGCAATGTCCCCTAAAACTGTGACCCCAAATCATTTCTCCCTTCCTTAAGTTGCTCTTTTTCCCCCAAATATTTTGGCACAGCAGCAAGACAACTGATGAGCTCTGACGGCCTCTTCTGTGAAATGAGGATTAAGTATCTCTACTTCAGAGAGAGTGGTGGGGATTAAATGTGATAATCATATAAATCTTCTGTCATAGATTGGGTGCATGATAGACGCTCGGCATTTGGGCATTCATATTTTTTTCTTTCGACCAAATACAATATCCTAGAACCTCAGGCGCCAATAAATGAGCAAGAACGTTAGTTTGGAAAGAGACAGGCTGTCTAGGTACAGGCTGTACCTACACACCACATCTCTGTGTTACAACTATAGTCACAGCCTGTCGGAAGCTTCAGCCCAGAGCAGGGAGCACATTTGTCTTGGAATAAGCTTGCCAGCCACTGCGGGGCATAGCACCCAGCTCACTGCCCAGGTGCGTCCTTCCTTGAAGTTGAAAATTTCAAATTTAAATTTAGCTCAGGATATGATTTCATGTTTGGGAGAAGCTAGTGTCTTCTGTTTGTTTTCCTTTTTCCTGTTGAATCCCATTTCTATTAGTGGGAGCCTCAGACAAATCCCGAGAGCTCCCCAGCACTCTAGTCACTCTTTCACTGAGTGGCCCTAAACAGCTTCTCTTTGTAACGCTATTCTGGTTGTGTGGGAAGCTGGTTTCTGCTCTCCTTTCTTCCCTTCAGCTGGAAGACCAAGCTTTTCTGGATCCTGACTACTCCCTCTCCCTTGGTGTCTTGTTCTTGTTTTCCCCTTTAATTGCCTTTATTATTATTATTATTATTATTATTATTATTATTATTATTATTATTTTACAAAGTGTTTCAAGTGTACCAGAGTGGCCTTGAACTCCCTATGTATCCAAAGATGATCCTTCTGTCCCCATCTCCTGCTAGTTGGGATTAAAGGTATGCCCCCACCACACCCTCTTCAATTAGTGCTGGGGATCAAACCTGGGGCTTTGTGTATGCCAGGCAAGTTTTCCATCTTCTGACCTTGCTCCTCCCCTTGTTTCTCCTGTCTCCCTCTTTCTAAAGTATCTTACTCTCCTTGCCTATCTGTTTAATGCTCATCTCATCACCTTCCTGCTCATTGTCCCTCTATGACTACTGCCATAATGGAACACCAAGGCACCCTGTGTCACATCCCTGGGGTAAACACAGATAGGGAGGACAGTGTAGACTCTTCCTGCCACTCGGCTTTTCTGCCTCAGAGCATTTCCAGGACCATGGAGAGTTGCTTTGGCTGAATGTAGTCCCGACCAGAGGAGAAATCGACCAGAGGCATATCCCAGCCCTTAAACTTGAGGGAGCAGGGATTGTACCCAGATAGCAGAGGTCAAGGAGACTTGGGTAGTCATGGAGATGGTGATGTAGGTCAAGACAGAGGATCCAGGAGAGTTACCACAAGGGATGGGTGGGCCAGGGATCACATTCTCTATCATGGGGTTTTTAGTTCTTGCATAGTATTAGCATTTAAGTGTCTGTCAACGCCTCTTGGGACAGCCTCTATATGGCTTCTTTGGGAAGTCAGGTGCCACCACCCAGATATGGCAATATTATCCTGAAGTTATTGAAAGATTTTCTTCTTTTAATATGCATTTCATTGTCACAGAGAACATCAATATCAGATTCATAAAACTGCTATTTTCCTGTCATTCGTCAAGCCACTTTGAAAGTCATTTGCTTTGGGGAGGGGATTAATCTTCTAGAATATCAGCATTGCGTGGTATTTCTGTAAGCATCGTAAATGGTTTGGTAAACTAAATTGTTTAGCATTTATGTATCACTTAGATTTTCTAGGAGCTCAACATCAGTTAATTCTCACAATGCTTAGAGATAAGTGTCATTTCCAGCCTTGATTTGTGCATCTCAAGTTCATAAGTATTTCCTTTCTTTCTTTTTTTCTTTCTTTTTTTTTTTTTAGTTTTAGGAGCTATTTTAATTTATATCATGAACACTTTTATTTTGTTAACTATTCTTTCTGTGGACTGAGGACATTCAAAGGTGTGTGTGTGTGTTGCATATGTGCCTGTCTGCATGCATGTATATGTGTATATCAGTGTTTCAATAGAGTTCTCTCTCTCCAAACATATTTACATGATGATTCCTAACAGTGATAAAATTATTGTTATGAAGTAGCAACAAAAATAATTTTATGGTTGGGGTCACCACAACATGAGGAACCGTATTAAAGGGTCTCAGCATTAGGAAGGCTGAGAACCACTGGTGTATATACATCTAGAGACCAGAGGTTCACATCAGATGTTTTCCTAGTTGTTTGACACCTTGCATTTTGAGGCATGGTCTTTCACTACACCTAGAACTTTCTGACTCAGCTAGACTGGAAGCCATTATATCCCAGAAATCTTCCTGTTTCTGCTATCTCCCTCCCCCTGGGGTTATGGAGATGCTTCCAATTGTGCCTATTATTTTATTATTAATTTTTTAAAATTTATTTTACATACCAACCACAGTTTCCCCTCCCACTTCTCCGCCTGTCCACTCCCCCCACCTCCTTTCTACGCCCTCCATCCACTCCTCAGAAAGAGTAAGGCATCCCACGGGAGTCAATAACTCAGGGCACATCAAGTTGAGGCAGGACTAAGCTCCTTCCTGCTGCATCAAAGCTGAGTGAGGCATCCCACCATAGGGAATAGGTTCCAATTTTTGGAGCCCATTTTTTAATTTTAATTTTATGTGTATGGGTATTCTGCCTGCATGTGTGTCTGTGTACCACATGCATGCCTAGTACCCATGGAAGCCAGAGGAGGGTTTCACGTCCCTTGGAACTGGGCTGCAGATGACTGTGAGCTGCCATAGAGGTGTTGGGAATCAAACCCAGATCCCCTGGAAGAGCAGCTAGTGCTCTTAACCACTGAACTATCTCTCTGGTCCTCCTTCCTCCCCCCCTCCCTCCCTCCCTCCTTCTTTCCCTCCCTCCCTCCCTCCCTTTCTTCCTTTTCTTTTTTTTAAATTGGATGCTGGGGTTCTGAAATGAGGTCCTCATATTTGCTTGGCAAGCATTTTTTGCCAAGGAACCCTTTCATCAGACTTGGCACATAAAGACTTCTGTTTGATGGACAGCAACTATTTGAACAGTTAAGAGAGTAATGTGGCCTCTAAGATGTGCATCTTGCTTGGCCATGTTCCTTAAAATTACAGGTTAACAGGGAGAGAGCACAAACCAGGAAGTGGCTTCATAAAAAGACAGAGCTATCCTGGCTTCTAGCTATGTCCTTAGAAGAATATCCAGTAGACTTCACTCAGACATCAATTCCAAACCTCCTGCCATCTCAGCTCCTCGAGTGAAGAAAATGTGATCATTAGCTCAGGAGTGGATGCCAGCGTGTTGCCCTGAAAATACCAGGCTATAATGGGAGGCACCCCAAAGAGGAGGACACCCTGGTGGGGAAATGCTGCTGGCGACAGCCATGGGGGGCCTCGTAGTCTGTGAGAAATCTGTGCAGAGGGAGGATGGAGAGCGGCTGAAAGCTGTTCGACACAGCTGCATACCACCCCAGACGAGGCATAATGGAGAAAACCATCAACCATCAATGTTAGATTAACCCAGATGTGGAGCAAGGCGGCTCCGGGCCAAGGCTGCGGCTGGCGTGGACTCCTATAGCACGTGGACCAGAGCACATGTGGCCTCCTGTGGTGGAAGCAGGCAGCACCACTCCATCCTAATACCCTGAGGTACAAGAATCCCCCTGCATCCAGATGACTTCTGTGGACAGCGAGAGAGTGTATTAGTTACTTTCCCAACGACTATGACAAAATTCCCTGACAAAAGTGGTGTAAGTAAGTAAGGGAGGGCTTATTCTGGTTCATCGTTTGAGGATCTAGTCTATTAAGGTGGGGGAAGACATGGCCACAGGAGGCCACAGGTCACATTGCACCTGTATGTAGAGTCAAGAGACAAACGCTACCGCTCTCTCTCTTTACCTTCTTGTTATTCAACTGATGCTTATGTACGCCCAACCACGGTGGCTTTCTCTGAGAAGCGTGATGCATTGCTTCCAATGGAAATGCAACTAAACTCCGCTTTGTGACACCAGAGGAAGCCCAGCCTGAACACAGAGAGACTCCCTAAGTCTGTCCACCATCCCCGTGCCAGCCAGCCGTGCCCCACTCTTGCTGTCTCATCTCCTGATAGGCTAGCTTCTGCTGCTCGCCTCTTGCTGGTTATTCCATCACTGGTACCTTCCTCCAGCCCAGCCTAGGCCCTCCTCTGCCAGGGTTTGCTTTTTCATAAACTCATAAATGCATGAATGCTTTATCCCTGCTTCCTGGCTGGTTTTTGCCAAGCCTGGCACCTCTGTGGCTCACCTTCCACAACCCTCTCTTGGTCCTCCTGGCCACACATATGCCTGCCTCGTCAGCTTGCTGCTGTGGTTCCTAAGCCCCCCTGTGGAGAGGCCATGCCATCTGTTTGGCTTCCACACATCCCTGACATGTTTCTTCCATCTCCCAAGCCATCTCCACCACCCCTGTGCCTTTGGCTATCCACATGGTGGGCCTGTCACTTTTCCTGGAGGAGGTCCAGGGCTGTGGGGTTGAGTGGCAGTGAGTTCGCCTTCCAGCCTTCCATGCGGGAGGACTGGTGCAGAGCCAGGCAGCCTTGCCAGTGACCTTGCCCTGTCGTTCTTTGTTAAGCGTGACTTGTGCTTGGAAGGATGTCATTGTCCTCCCACAGGGAGCTGGGCTTAATATGCATATGGAAATGGCTTTGGTGGTAGGTAGAAGAAAAGGGTTGGGGAGCAAAGAAAGCTCAGCCATCAGGAAAGATTTAATTGCCACATTGTAACTCATTACTGAAACTTTTCCCCTTTCACTTAGGATTTCTAACATTGCCCAGGCAGCCGCAAGACAGTGTTGGACAATGTGCCAGAACCACAGACAGTCTCAGGCACACAGACACCAGCTTTCGTAGTGATCCTGCCACTGACGACCCAGCAAGCTTGAGCAAGAGGCTCACTCTTTCTGATTTTGATTTTTTACCACTCGTTAAATGGAGTCAGAAACACGGATAGTAATAATTATTGTATACAGTCATTGTTCAGTACCCATCAGCTACTGGTTCCAGGACCCCTCTTGGGTCCCCAAATCCACAGATACAGCCTCTTCCAGTGTACAATACTTAAAGTCATTTCTACTGTGAGGTCAGTGCTGTATAAACATCTGTTACACTGTGTTTTTAATGGATATTGACAAGCAAAAAAAAAAAAAAAAACCAAAAACCTATACATGTTCAATATACATAAGAAAATTTTTCTGGGTCCTTCCTTCCTTCCTTCCTTCCTTCCTTCCTTCCTTCCTTCCTTCCTTCCTTCCTTCCTTCCTTCCTTTCTTTTTTGTTTTGGGATCTCATGTAGTCCAGGTTGACCTTGAACTCATTATGTTACCAATGATCACATTAGCTTCTTGATCTTCCTACCTCCAGCCCTCAAGTGCTGGGATGCCAAGCGTGTATCACTACGCCCCCTTTATGTACTGCTGAAGATGGAACCAGGGCTTTATGCATGTTAGGAAAGCCCTCTACTAACTGAGCTACATCCTTAGCCCCCTTTCTGAGTATTTCTATCCTGTGGTTGGTGACTCTGAGTGAAAGACCTATGGATACAGAGAGCAGCTACATTTTACCATCAGCTGCTATACTAACACCTTAAATTTAGTTCTTTTAGACATGATAAGCACTACTGATATTTTTATGGATGGGGCATACGAAATTATAAAGGGCCTAGATATCTAGATTCACACAGCCTCTGAGGCATGGAGTCATTGTTTGTAAATAACCAGGCCACTGTGAGCTGACAGCTGCTGTCTATGCTTTTTACTTGTCCCAGGGAGCCAGCTGCTGTGGATATTGCTCTGTATAAGTAAAATGCTGATTGGCCAGCCAGGCAGGAAGTACAGGCGGGACAAGGAGAGAGGAGAATTCTGGGAAGTGGAAGGTTGAGGCAGGAGATGCTGCCAGCCGCCACCATGAGTACCAACATGTAAGATACTGGTAAGCCATGAGCCTTGTGGCAAGCTATAGATTTATAGAAATGGATTAATTTAAGATGTAAGAACTAGATAGCAAGAAGCCTGAGCCATTAGGCCAAACAGTTTAGGTAATATAAGTCTCTGTGTGTTTGATTGGGTCCCAGTGGCTGCGGGACTGGCTGGTGAGAGAGATTTGTCCTGACCGTGGGCCAGACAGGACCAGGAAAACTCCAGCTACAGCCAGCATCATTGAAACACTGTTCTCTTTTGTAAAAAAAAATATTTTTTTAAGATTATAATATACTTAGGTTATTCCCTTTTCTTCTCCTCCTTCTAAACCAGTCCATACACACCTCTTAGTTCTCTTTCAAATTCATGCCTTCTTTTTTCATTGCTTATATATCTTTATATGATACACACACACACACACACACACACACACACACACACACACACACACACACAC
>CABHPQ010166069.1:15462-56455 GCA_902168405.1 Peromyscus aztecus
GGGAAGTGCATGGGGCCACACAACGGGAAGTGCATGGGGCCACACAACGGGAAGTGTATGGGGCCACACAATCTGGGCTCACTCCCCTGAAAGCACAAGCCAAAGGAATTATTCTTTTCCCATTGAAGTTGTTCCTGCCTGTTCCTGTCAGTGTTTTGGTCACAGTGGGGAGAAAGCTATTGAGTATAGGATTCAGAGGGGTTTAACAAGGTGTGTTTCTTCACTGGGGTTCAATTCTAGGTCAAGAAGCTGGAGACTTCAAATGGCCTTGCATCTTGAGGTGGTCACAGGCTACCTGTGCTCCATTGTCCTACACATCTGCCAAGATTGAACTGGCGGTGCCTCTTAGCGATTTCTCTGAAGCACAGTGTCAGGGGTCCGTGACGTCATACATTACATTGCCCCAGCCCGTAACATCACCTGGCATCATCCCACATCAAAACACACAGTTCTTGGTTGTGTCATAGTGCTCGTGTCTCAGACACCCCTGAGTGCCTCCAGGCAGGGCTCCACGATCTCCAACTCTCCCTCCGGAGCCAAGACCCTGGCCTCCACCCGTGTTTGTTGAGGGAAGGAAGGAGAAACATGAGGCCTCCCCATTTTGGTCTCTGTAAATATTGACAAGCTTGCTTTCTCTCCTCACAGTCTGGTGTCACTATGTCTGCTGTTGCTGTGTAAATGTGTGCAGAGCTGGCGAAGGTTCATTTGCTGCTATTGTGTAGAATGTGTGTGTATGTTTCCCTCTTTAGCTGCATAAAAAGCAAGCGTCTCCATAAATCTCCATACTGATCATATGCAAAAGAAAGAAAGAAAAAAAAATCCTCAATGACTGTCCAAATTCTGAAGTGAGCGGGTACAGGCAATTGTGGTGTGGAAGGAACTGGAGAGGTGGGCCAGCTCCTGCAGCTAACTGAATGTGCAACTCTTTGGGGACCCCCAGTATCCTTTATCCCAGCCTCTATTGTCCCTTTAGGGGCTCTCAGGACAATTGATTTAATTTATCACTGAGGTTTCATACTTAGAATGAGACCAAAAACTGAGACCAGCCATGTCTGTGGCAAGGAGGAATAATTAACAAATTCAAGTCCTGTGATTTCATGTCAGGGCCAACTCTCATTGTGGACTACAGGCTGACTTGGTGCTGTTCATCTCCCTGTGTCAGTCTCCTGGGGAATGGAATGGTAGATGTCCACTGGCTCATCTAAAAGGGCCAATGATCCTGTAAAGCCATAAGGTGTATGAAGGATGACAAATGTAAGGTGACTTTCCCAAAATCTAAGAAGGTGGAGGTTGTACTCACCCTTGGAAGAGACTAGGAAAACAAGAAGACACTGGAGTTTGATGACGTCTTTCCTCATTTCACTCTGCTTCCTCTTTCTTTCTCACACATAGGATGTATTGTTTACAGGCTTCTTGTGTTATGAAGCATGAAATCCTATTTTCCTACTTCAGTTGTTTCTGTCAGGTGTTGAGGGGTTTCAACCAACCAATTAGAAAGTTCTGGAAGAGTTACAGGGATACAATACAGGTTACAATGCAGGTCAAGAAGCCATAGAAATCAAACAGCCCTGCAGCTTGAAATGTCCACAAGGCTTCTCACAGTACTGCAGGCTGCACTGTGTAGCTCCAAAACATATGCACGTGTCTTGAACTTTGGTATCTGTGAATGTGACCTTATTCATAAATAGATCTTGTGGATATAATTAAGGTAAATATCTTCAGATCCTTTATGGTCAATGATGACTGTCCTTAAAAGAGATAGAGACATGGAAAGCTATTAGAGACAGAGATACGAAAGGACATTTGACAATGAAAGCAAAATTCAGAGTGGTAAGTCTACAAGCTGGGAATGCCAAGGGCCTTCTGCAGCCAACAGAATCTAGAAAAGAGGTTGGCATAGACCGTCAGATCCTCTTAAGGGACTGAGGGAGGCCATTCCAGGTCTTTCTCATTACTTCTGATAGCTGTGGCCATTCTTTGGCTTGTACATGACCTTCTCTCTGTACAGTACAGGACTCCCCTCTGAGCAGACCACTTCTGTGCCCAAACTTCTCTTTCTCAGAAGGATACAGTCATGTTGGGTTAGAACCCACTCTAATTGCCTCATTTTACCATCTCCTAAAAATCTTACTTTCAAATAAGGTCATGTGTGTGTTTCTGGGGGTCATGACTTCAGTGTCTTCTGGAAAGATGCTACTCAACACAGTAGGAGGCACAGTATAGCTTCTCTTTCCCCTACTGCCTTCACAAAGACTCAGCCTCACTGTACCTCTTGTGCAACCCTCTTGGGATGTCTTTCTGTGCTGTGATGTCATACGCTGTGAATATGTGTTGCTCTGATTAGTTGATAAATAAAGCCATTTGGCCTATGGCAAGTCAGGTTATAGCTAAGTGAGAAACTGAAGAGAGAGACAGGAAGAAGAAAGACAGAGAGAGATGCTGGCACAGCCAGAAGAAGCAAGATGTGAAAATAACAATAAGCCACGGCCACGTGGCAATTTAGAGATTAATAGAAAAGGGCCAAGTTGTAAGAGCTAGCTAGCAAGAACCCTGCCATAGACTATACAGCTTGTAAATAATATTAAGCTTCTGAGTGATTATTTTATAAACGGACCATGGGACTGTGGAGGCCTGGTGGGACACAGGAAAACTTCTGACTACACCCCTGGATTTAAGTGATCTTGGCTTCCAGAACAGGAAAGAGTAAAATCTGATTTTAATATCTGTGTGGCAAATTATTTCATGAACTCCAGGAAGGGGAGACACACACCTTGATAAGGGTAGGCAGTGCTAGTGTGTGTCTGTCCTTCCTCTCACTGACTGCACAGTCAGTCACCATTTTAACAGGCCAACATTCCATCTTGAAATTGAATTTACTTAATTTTAGTATAAGTTATGCAGAAATGCACATTTTGTTATATGATGGCTACTTATGGTTATTATAGAGGCAGCATTCCTCAGTACAATGATAGATTTAATGACAGATTTTTTTTAACATTAAAAAGAGCTACAGATGCCAGGCCTAGTGGCTCATGGGGCAATGAGCAGGATGCAGGAAGACTCTGTTCCAAAAATAAAAAAAAAAAATGAAAAAGATAATAGATCTCTAACCAGACCAGCATTTTCCTTGTCTATGAAGGCAATATTATCATCACCACACAGCATTTGGTGGCATTGCTATTCTGGGCTGGTGTCCCTGAAGTCTTCTTGATTGTAACATCTCGATGACAAGAAGCAGATGACTTCAACACACTATATCCAAAACCAGGAGCAAAGGTTGACAGTGCTGTGGAGGTTTTCCTTCTGTGCCCTTTTCTGATCAGGAAAGAGGTATTTCCTAAGGTCTCTGGTGGACTTTCCACATATTTCATAGGCGAAAACCCAATATCAAGGTCACCACTATCTGCTAGACTAGGAAAGAGAACCTCCCATGTTCTAAGTCTGTAGTTTGGGGTTACAGGTGAGGGGTAAAAAAACAATAAAACATACTGAGCAGCCAATCAACTACACCTGTCAGTCACAGTCTACCAGGCTGTGCTGACTGGTTTTTGTCAACTTGACACAAACCTAGAGAGATCTGGGAAGATGGAATATTAATTGAGGCAAGGCTTCCATAAGACTGGCCTGTAGGCAAGTCTGTGGGGCATTTTCTTGATTGATGATTGTTGTAGGAGAGCCCCACCCACTGTGCTATACATTCATGGCAGGAGTTCCTGAGGTGTATAAGAATGCCTGCAGAGCCAGCCATAAGGAACAAGCTAGTAAGCATTGTTCCTTCATGGTCTCTGCTTTAGTTACCACCCCCAATTTCCTGCCTTGAGTTATGGACTAAAAGATACAAAATGAAATAAAGACTTTCCTTTCCAAATTGCTTTTGGTCATGGTGTTTTGTCATAGCAATAGAAAGTAAACTGAGACACAGACCATTTAGAGATATGGCTTGCCTAGACATTTATCCAGTTGTGGTCATGGTCATGAGCCATCATTTTCTGTTGTGGTTTGAATTAGAAAGGTCCCCCACTGTCTTGGGCATTTGTACACTTGGTCTCCAGTTTTTGACACTGTTTTGTAAGGTTTAGGAGGTGTGGTCTTGTTGGAAGAAGTGTGTCCCTGGAGGCAGGCTTTGAAAGTTTAAAGATTCACACCATTGGGTAGTTTATTCTCTTTGCTTCCCGCTTGCAGTGTGAGCCCTCAGCCTCCTGTTCCTGCCACTGCACCTGCCTCTGCTTTGCCCTCGTGAATTCTATGTAACCCTGTGGAACTGTAAACCCAAACAAACCCTTGCTTTCATAAGTTGCTTTGCTCATGGTGTTTAATCAGAGCAATAGAAAAGTAACTAACACATCTTCAAACCTTAGTGCAGATCAAAATTGCCTGGATAACTTGCTGGAACTAGATTAGGTTTGCCTGTAGGCACGTCTGTGAGTTGTCTTGATTATCTTAATTGAGGTGGGAAGACCTGCCCACCATGGGTGACACCATTCCCTAGGCAGGGGATTTTGGATTGTATAGAGTAGAGAGAGAAGAGTGGTCAGCCCAGATGCATTAATTATTAATTAATTAATGTCTCTCTCCTGACTGTGGATGTGATGTGACTCACTGCTTCAAGTTCCTGCCTTGATTTCCCTGCAATGATCTTGTGAGTCAAATAAGCCCTATTCCCCTGAGATTGCTTTGGTCAGGGCATTTTATCACAGTAACGGGCAACAGAAGTAAGACAGCAGAGATGGGGAAGCCACATGGTCCTTACAAGGGTGCATTGTCATCGTGGGTGTCCCCAGCCAACAGAGTGTAAGACAGAGTGCTACGTCTGCAGGGCCATCTTCTGATGCTCTTATGAAAAATAATGTAGACGGAGGACAAACAGGGGTTTTCAGACGTCTTTTCCTTAGCCACCACGCTGTCCATTGGTCTGTAGTTGGAAGGCTTCAACCCAGGAGTGTGGACCTGTGTGGGTGTTGCTCTGTAGCTGTGGCTATCTGACCTCAGTGGTGGTCCCTTACTGTTATTGGAGGGCTTTGCACAAGCCCTCTCTGACCTGGATTCATTCCTACTTCTTCCTCTACTTCCTCTTCTGCCGTTCAGTGTTTTGTCCACTTAGCAAACCTCTCTGCGGTTAGCAAGTGCCTTTTGAGCATACGTGCCGGGTCAACCCCCGCCTGGGGAAAATCCCGTTCTGCCGTGTTTGCCTTGTGAATGGAATCTTGCAGTTCTCACTTGAAGATGAAGGAATCAAGGCTGAGTGATCAGCCCCTGCATGTTCACCAACAGGAGAATGACCGAAAAGAATTGTGTGGACAATGAGCTATCCTTTTTACCTTGAAAATGAATTAGATCACCCTTCGGCTTGACATACCTCGAAGGACCTGAATGGAAAGACACTTCATTCCTGTACTCAGAAGCAAGAAAAGACTTGTTTCCTTTGCTCACAGAATGCCTGTTGGCTTTTGCAAATCAAAGTAGGAATTGTTTAATGGATTTGGCTTTGAGTCCTAGTGTCTTAGGAGAGGGAGGGGTGAGGCAGGGAGAAAGGGAATCGCAAACACACTAAGTTTAGTCGCTGTCCCTTGCTTGTCTCTGGAGTGTATATGAGGGATTCCAGAGATGTGCATCCCTGTCTGATTTCAAATGCAACCCAATGAAATCACTCTTCTTTTAGGGACCTTTGACTCTTCCTACAGCTCCAGGGAGGGTGGTGTCCTGTGTAACAAGGACAAAGTTGACTTACTGTGGCCCAGTTCAGAGCCCAATGCCAGTCCTCGACATTCCAGAAGAATTAAGTAATTACAAGGGGTGGGGCACCACTGTCACAAACAATACCCAATGCAGTCTACATTAGAAAGCACAGGACTCCTAAGGGCATCAGATCAGGGTGCAGGAAGGACACTCAGACAGCCTCAGACACAGATGTCATGCCAGGGTGGGCTGCTCTGTGGGGGGCTTCCTGGAGCAGAGACCGCCTGGAAATCCCCAGGCTTCTATCATGCAGGGATGGTCCTTTCACCCTCTTTCATCAGCCTCTGCGTGCTTGCACTTGACCAGGGTTTAAGCTGAGAACTGGGGCCCGAGCCAAGTCAGAGAGGAGGAGAGACACAGCCTGTGAACACCAAGGAGACCAGGCTGTCTTGGGTCAGGGTTGGAGGGTAAAGCTGTGCCCATGAGACAGCTCATCTACTTATTTATTCATTTTTAGCTAAGTCCTAAGTCTGAAGCTATCCCCACCCACCAGCACTTCTGCTGCTGGTCCTTTTAGAAATTGGAAGAAAAATTCTGTGTGTGTGTGTGTGTGTGTGTGTGTGTGTGTGTGTGTGTGTGTGAGAGAGAGAGAGAGAGAGAGAGAGAGAGAGAGAGAGAGTCTTTTGTCTATATGTATGAATGTGCATGATGTCCATGCAGTGGCTCTGCAGGTCAGAAGAGGATGTTGCGTCCCCTGGAAGTGGAGTTATAGAGCGATGCAAGCTGCCCTGTGGGTGCTGAGAGTTAAACCCAAGTCCTTTGGAAGCACAGCAAGTGCTCTGAACTGCTGATCCATGTCTTTAGCCCTTCTTGGAACTTTTGGCCACTCAACTCTAGCACACTTATAATTGTCTGTTTGTTTGTGTTAACTGATGGAGAGTTTCGAGGAAACCTTTCTTGCTCCCGTAATATGGCCCAGAGTTGGGATCAGAGTTAGAAATAATTAAGATAATTATAGGTCAAGAGAGGTTGTTCAGGGCCTAGCATGGTGGCTCAGTGAATACAGGTACTTGTTGTCAAGTCTGAGGATCTGAGTTTGAACACGAGGTCCCACATGATGGAGGAAGAGAACTGAATCCCACAAGTTGTGCTCTGTGCACTATGGCACACATGTGTCTCCACACAGACACTTATAATAAATAAATGAATAAAATGTAAGATAAGAAGAGAACGTGAAACTCCTAGACTATCAACGTAGACGTCCCCACCACTGTTGTAGCCTCAGTTAATCTCACTGTTTACTACCTCTGATGCTTTTGGTATTGCCACAATGGAGCTGTGGCCATCCCTACCTTTATTACCACCACCCCTGTCACTGCTGTCACCTCTGCTGTTACCCTGGTGACCACAACTACTATACTTCTCGGATGGTGACTGTCCCAGCACAACCCTGGGTAAGTGGCATGACATGTGGCTGACATCCCGGGCTCCTTTTCCACAGCACGCTGTCTTGCAGATGAGGACTGGGAAGTTAAATAACAAACGACCTCACTGGTTAATGCTGACATGGGGGACTTTAAAGCAGGCGTTCCTGTTGGACATCATTAAATTGAAAACATAAAACCTGAAACACCGTAAGACCCCGAGCTTTTTTTTTTTCTTTCTTTTTTTGCACCTCTATCCTGAAGCAGATAGAAGATTCCACATGTGACTTCACCTGGCAGCTTGCGGTTACAATGTAGATTCACTAAACACGATGTGCAAAGGCCCCTTAGGCTAAGCATTTAAAGTGTCCTGAAGCATGATGAATACTGAGTTGAAACATGGGTCCCACCCCCAACATAGCCCATTGTGTATTCAAATATTCTCAACCCCTAAATCATTCCCAATAAGAAACTCTGCAGGATTCAACTAGTTTAGGAAAGGCATAGGAAGCCTGTACTCGACGTTGATACTGTGTCTTAGTGACATCGCTCTGTTACCTTTTCATTTGGCTATGCTGTCAAGTGACTAAAACAGCAAAGAATAGGAGGGTCCAGCTTGGCTTGAAAATCACCTATGAATTCTGTGATTATCAAAATTATTCATGTAATTAATTAGGGAAATTATTCATAAGGTGGAGCCCTATGTTAAGCACTAGGCTGGGACCACGGTGATGGTCTCCTTTTCCCCACCGTAAATGAGGTCCTAAAAGTTGGGTCCTTAGCCCTGCCTCAGGCTGTGCAGGTAGGGACACAGCCAGGAGGTAGGTGGCTGCCCTAGTCTTGAGTCTAGAATTGCAGCCTCCAGACCTATAGCAAATAAATATCTGTTACTCAGGCCATCCAGTCCATGGCACTTTGCTATGGCTGCGGATCAGACACAGCCACAACCCAAGTGAGGGACAGATAACTATCCTAGAAGCCTTTCAAGACACTTCGAGGAACAAATATGAGCTGAGCTGTGTCCACGTGTATTGGTGAAATTATTAAGGCCACTCCACAAAAGAGAGGTTTATTTTGTGGGGTAACTTACAAGTGAAGGAATAGGTTACAGGGTCTGGGAAAGTGTAGCGCAGTCTGGCGGTGTTCTCTGGAGAACTCTGCTCGGTCTACCTCCAGCGTCCAGGGTCCAGGAACCAAGAGAGCTGGCGCATCTGGATCTCAGGTCTTCAGGGTCCTCTCTCGGCCCCGCCTTGTAGGCATGACAGTTACAGAAGCCTCAATGGGGGTTGGAACTTCCAGATCAAAGCTGCAGTGGCTACCCACTACACACGTGGCTTTGCAGAGGACTTCCACAGACCATCTCTTCCAGTACAGCAGCTAGCCATTGTGCTAGCTGTCCTCTCATTCTGCAATCAAGCTACCATTGACACGGGGAGCCCAAGACAGGACTAGCGAGGACATGGGCTGGGAAGCTGTGACTTCCTCAGGACACTTGATAAGCAGGCAGTGGGTCTCTTCACCATCCTGCCCATCTTAACTTTCCATCAAGCCCAGCCTCCTCAGTGGTAACCTGGACTGCTTCTTTCAATTGGGCAGAGCTGTGTCCCATTTGGTTTTGTGCTTTGGAAGGAGCTGGCTTCATCCTCTATAGCCAAGTGTGAGTTCCATCTGGACAGAGGTCATAAGCATGAGGTCATCTAAGGCCACTTTGATTCTTCCAGAGGACTGAGCACAGGGGGTCGGACGGTTTAAGAAGAGTTGACTGAGGAGCTGGCCAGCACCAAACCTGGAGCTGAATCCATGTTGAAGGAGATGCTCAGGGTTGAGGGTTCCTGTCCACTCAGCCTTTCTATTGCAGACCTGCTTAGCCAGGCAGCCTCCTTCCATTCTCCCTGTGATTCTCAGCCGAGCTTACTTCCTCCACTGTGTACAGGCCAGGCTCTGCCCTACTAACACATCCTAACACAGGGAGGGGGTGGTAACATGGCCCAAGGGTTGCATATACTAAACACACTTTAGTATAACGGGCCTGCGATATGATGGCTAAGACACAGAAGGTTCTAGATAAATCTTTTTTGACCCAATAGACAAATTCTTAAAAACTGTTCTCCAAGATGCAACCGATCAGTGTCATCCAGCACAGGCTTAGCAATTGTTCTCCAAGCAAAGTGAAATACTACATTTGCTTGTGTCATATTATTGGAGAAATATTTTAGGAATAAGTAAGAACTGGTTTACATCCTCTATTTAAATGCCATGGGTGTTGAACAAATCTATGTAACCACCTCACATTAATCGCTCTTTGAATTACTTATTTTTAATTAAGAGCTTGATTATTAAATGATAGAAATCTATTCAGGACACGGTAATAATATGTGACTGTCTGCTGTGCCAGTGCTCAGGAACTGGTCAGGAAGAAGGCTTTGCCCCATGCAAATGATCCTACATCCCAAGCCAGGAGTTGATCAGCTTTCCGCAGACATGGCACAGTATAGGTATCTTGTATTCGGTGATGAGCTATGAGCTGCTGGAGGGTCTTGGAGCCAACAAAGCTTTTTGGCTTAATATTTCCTTAAATAATTTTGAGATGAAACATTTTGATCTATCTAACATCTTGCTGTGTGAGGAACGGTCAGACCCAGGAGCTGGGGCATGTTGGATGCCAGGTTCTGTCCCAGATGCAGTGAATCAGGATGTGGACTTCAGAAAACTGATTGCCTCAGATGTGCGAGAAGGTGCCAGGGGCTATGTGCACATGTGTGTCAGAGACTTGACTTGTTGCTGTAGCAAAATGCCTGAGCAAACAAGGGTTTCTTTTGACTCATAGTTTGAAGGTATGGTCCCTCATGTTGGTGGGGAAGGCATGGCTGTTGGGGTGTGAGGCAACTGGGTACAGCCGGGAAACAGAGAGAGTTGGGTGCTTGTGCTCCGCTGACCCCCTTTTTATTCATTCTGGGACATCAGCCCATGGGAAGGCAAGATCCACATTCGGGATGAGTCTTCTCACTTCAGTTAAATCTCTCTGGGGATACCCTCCCGGACACCCCCAGACTGTGCTTAACCACGGTGATTGTAGACCCAGTCAAGTTCACAATAGAGGTGAGCCATTGCAATATGTCGTTCAGGTTCAGAGTGGTGCGGACTTATTGACCACACTCAGAAGATACATGTCTCATACTTCCTCCCAGTGCCTTGGTTCTGCTTGTCCACCTGTTTCCTGCTGGAACTCTGACAGTTGTGCTCCCCTGGGAGTCTACTTGTTACAGGCCTCCATTGATGATGGGAAACTGATACAAATAACTTGTGTGTACCTCAAGTCTGTGAACAAAGGAAACTGTCCCAGGTAGATTCTGGGACATTCTTTCTTCCTTAAGTATTTTTATTGTATTAAGTTTGGTACTCGTTTATCTGGTTCAGTATTCTACTCTATAAAATACCATTTTTATTTTGCTGTTCTCACATTCATGGCCTTTAAAGTTGTCTCCAGTCCCTTGCTCCTGTAAACTGTGACATCATGACACCCCAGCATGGCTTTGTAAGTGCGTATGTTAGAGCTGCCCTGGGGAAACCTCCTACTTGGTCTATTGGGGTAGTTGAGACCTACTGGACTCTCCCACAAAATGCTAAACTGTGTTCTGTGACACCTGCAAAACAATGCCCCTTCCTTTTGTCATGGTAGAGTTTAACACTTTGATTTATCAAGCAATTTAGTCTTTCCCAGTGTGTGGCATGATAAGTGGCATCATATTCTTGCATCTTTCTGTGAGCTTATGGGCCATTTGGATTTCTCTTCTTGTAAACTTCACCCATTTTAGATAAACTTCACATGTTTTGAATCCTGGTACTTCTTCCTGCGTCCTGAACACTTTCTTTCCTGGTATGAAATGATAGTCTATTCAATCCACTGAGTTTTTGATATTAGGCTTCACTTGAGGACTTCAGCATAATAAAAATTGTTAACCTTTTGTTGAATAGTGTTGTCTTATTCTGGTGGACATTTTGTGTGAAAAAAATAGATTGACAAATAAATAAAAACTCTTAACTCCAAAGTTGGAGAACATTCTCTTGTATCACTTTCTTGCACTTTTAAGTGTTCTTTAGTAGTGGGGAAAACCTTTTTTTCCTTGCATTTACATTTCTGGAAGGAAGAGAATGAGACCTAACAAGATGGCTCAGCTGCTCAGGGCGCTCGAGGCCAAGACTGTGGACCTGAGTTTAAGTTCCAGAACCCACGTGGTAGGAGAGAGCTGACTTTCTCCAGCTGTCTTCTGACCCCAGCATGCAGGACACACACACACACACACACACACACACGCACACGCACACGCACACGCACACGCACACGCACACGCACACGCACACCATGTTAAAGAAGGGGTTGAGTGCTAATTATGTTGTATTTTTGTCTTTGTTATGGATGCCTGGCTTCCCTAAGCCATGCATTAGGTCTTCATTGTGTCTCTGGCTATATTAATTAGGGGTTTGGTGCTAAGTGCTAAAACAGTCTTTGTTCCTCTTTGACTTAAACGTCTTTGTTTCTTTCACACTTCAGTGAGAACAAACTGTCCATTCTCCTCCATATCTCTCTGCCTGGGAGGGTGGGGACACCTACCTTATCCCACTTTGAACCCCCATCATCTTTCTATTTCATTTCTAATCAGTCAAAGTAAAGAAAAGGTGACTAGTCAGAACATTTTAGTCCCTAGGTCTGAAAATGCCACAGACCATTTACCTCGTATTCCATCCTTCACTTCTAGATATGAGACGTGGAGGCATTAGCCTCCTGTGTGCCCCGGGAAGAAAGAGAGGACCTGGGAAATGGTGGCAGGCCTTCCCTACACCCACAGTCGCTCCTTTAAAGTGACTGGCAGAGATGGACACTGGCATGTCTTGGATTTGCTGTGTAGCCAAGGGTGACCTTGAACTTCTAATCCTTCTGCCTCCACCTCCCTAGTACCAGGACTGCAGACATGCACCACCTTGCCTGTTTTTGTTTATTTGTTTGTGTTTCCAGTGCAGGAGATTGATGGAATCAGTGCTCTTAACTGCTGAGCCACCCGGCCAGCCCCTTCTATTGGCACAATGTTTCTCAAGCTGTGGGTTGCGACCCACTTGGGGGGGGGATGAATAACCCTTTCACAGGGCTTGCCTAAGACCATCAGAAAACACAGATATTTACATTATGATTCATAACAGAAGCAAAATTACAGTCATGAAATAGCAACAAAAATAATTTTATGGCTGGGGGTCACCATAACATGAGGTAAGGGTCTCAGCATTAGGAAGGTTGAGAACCACTGTCTTCGTGTTTTGTAAAGAATATTCCCATAAGCCCTGGCACTGGAGCCAAGCATGGAAAATCTGTTGCCAGAAGAATGATTGGTACCTTCAGAGGGATTACCAATTTATTAATTTGTAACTGTTATGTGGTTCATTTTCTTCTCTGCCAGGCTGAGACTTTCCCAAATATTTCTATGAATGTACGTTTTAAGATCTAACTGGTCAGTCACTAGCCTTTTCAATCTTGAGTGTTTTAGTTGTAGGAAAACTTGTTCTGGATTATTCAAACTTCATTTCCCATCTTTCTCTGTGTTCTTTCCAGATAGTCTTTCACATGGACTCTAGAGGTCTGGAAGTCTATCTTTTCCACTTATTTACTCATTGAAATGGCATTCTGGATTTTTCTCACTCAGCTTAGACTCACAAGAACTACTTGTCACTCTCCTTCCAAGCTGCTGCTCAAACCACCCATAGAGGACATTTCTGCATTAGTCAGCTTTTTACTTATAAGAACAACTCTGTTTGGCTCTTCTTGGCACCCTTGTGCCCTTGTCCTTCTCTCTGTGTGTTATTTTTCCTCCCATCCAGTTCTGAAGGTGAAATCTAACATCACATCTCCTCTAGCCCCTGCCTTTGCTTCTTGACAATGGCTCCTTGTCACATGACTGCGGCCTCCCTTTATCTCCCGGAGGATGTCTACTGTGTGTCTTTATCTGTCTTCTGTTCTCAGTTGTGAAATCATAACTCATCGCTTATCAAAGGTGAGTAAGATCTGGTGGTATTTGTTTTGTTTTAGCATAGTATGGCCTGCATGCTATACAAGATAGAGAGGTCTGATATCCTTGCTATTCGACTGGAAGATTCTTTAGGACACAGAACCATCAGTATGGAGCAGGAGGAGACTGATAACTCTACAGTGTGAGAGTTAAGCCTGCCAGAGGCTACTCCCAAACACCCCATCGCTTCAAGTCTGGACTCACAGATTCTTATCCTATGTCAGCTTAGGAATCTGTTGTAGCTCCTTGGTGTGGTAATTCCTCTTGTGGCTTGATTGACAACCATCCTATGCATCTTCACTGTGTGTCTGCAAGTAGCTGCAGCACAAGGCTCTTGCTCCATCCTTACCCCTGGTCCTGCCTTCATGGACTGGCACATTCTTCTGATGCCTGGGGGATGGGCCATCACAGATATAAACTCCAAACTAGCTTGCATACATTCTTTATCTTCCTTCCCATCAGCCCAGTTATTATCAGTACGCACCAGAAATCACGGACAAGGTCATCAGGGTCTAATCATGAACTTCATGTGGATGCATGACAGAGTCTAGACTCTGACTTGAGCTTGGTGGTCAAAGTTGAGCACTCATGCTCCATTTATGTCTCTTGTGAATTACATTTCTCATTAACTGGCTGCTTATTAAAGATGCAATCTGTCACTGCATGGCTGATACCTGGCTCCATCCCTGTCTCTGCCTCGCTTTATCCAGATGTTGTTTACCAAGATAGCCCTCTTCAAAATTTGACCTTGACATCCTGTTCCTGAAGTCCCTTGTCCATAAACAGCCCAAGGAGCTGATGGCCACTCAGTGAGTGACAGAGTACAAGGGACCCTTTTAGGCTTGAGTTAGAATAGCTTGTCTCCCTAGGCTAAATGAGCCAACTGTTGTTCACCTGGAGGACTGGAAAGATTTCTCTTTGTTTCAATTGATTATCTGCTTTCTATTTGAACAGAGACAAATGAGAAATTGCTGGCCTTGAAGGAGAAGCTTCCCATCCCAAGGAGCAAGACAGAATGCATAGTAAGTGTAACAAGACACATCCATGATCCATGCCAGGAAGACAAGGGTGATGGCTACAGTTCTCATCTGGAATGTGTACAGTCATTCATTGTAAAGCAGTGCTGTGCCCCAAAGGTTGGAAAGAGCAAACAATCCAGAGCATTTCCATTCTCCACTCCATTGTCTTAATTCTTTTTAAAGAGATCCGAGTCCCCAGGTATGGTGGTACACTCCTTTAATCCCAGCACGTGAGAAGCAGAAGCAGGAAGATTGTGGTGGTATTGTGTTCCCCAAAATATTGTGTACTTTAATAAACTTATCTGGGGTCAGAGACAGAACAGCCACAAGATTAAACATGAGGATAGGCAGTGGTAGCATACGCCTTTAATCCTAGCATTCCAGAGGCAGAAATCCATGTGTTCAAGGATACACCCAAGCATGGTGACCCACGCCTTTAATCCCAGAAAGCAAGCCTTTAATCCCAAGAGAGTGGTGGTAGAAAGCAGAAAGGTATATAAGGCGTGAGGACCAGAAACTAGAGGCATTTGCCCTGGAGAGGCATTTGGCCTGGTTAAGTATTTGGCCTGGAGAGGCATTTGGCCTGGTTAAGCATTCAGGCTTCTAGCAGCAGTTCAGCTGAGACTCATTCAGATAAGAGGACATAGAGGCTTCCAGTCTGAGGAAGCAAGACCAGCTGAGGATCCAGCGAGGTGAGATAGCTGTGGCTTGTTCTATTTCTCTGACCTTCCAGCATTTACCCCAATAACTGGCTCAGGTTTGATTTTATTAATAAGAACTTTTAAGACTCATGCTACAGAAGATCTCTGTGAGTTTAAGGATAGTTTAGTCTACAAGAGTTCCAGGATAGCCAGGGCTACATAGTGAGACCCTATTTCAACAACAACAACAACAAAAACAAACAAACAAACAAACAAAACATCCAAATTGAGCCCAGGGAACCATGGGCCAGCCTAATTGCTCCTGGTCTTCTAGTCTCCATCTTCAGCCCTTGTCAGTCCCATAGTACTTGGCCCTTCCTAAGCTCAGCTCTGCTCACTAAAGGGGATGGTTTCCCTATAGTCTCCATCCATGGGGATCTTTTAAGACCTTCTCCTCTGTCTCTAATCTCTCAGTCCTCGGAATGTAGACTTCATTCCTATCTGTTAGAAGCTATCATACCCCAACACACACACACACACACACACACACACACACACACACACACACACACACACACGTCAAGAGAGCACCACCTGACCAAAACACTGGTAGTAAATCAAATCTGCTCCTCTGAGCAGCCTGGTTCCTTGGTTAGAAAGCATCAAGTTTGAAAGAGGTCTCCAGTGCATTTCCAAGGAGTTGCTTTTATCCACACCATGCAAATATTTCTGAAAGCTTTCCAGGCACCTTGCCATGCCCTCCTTTGTGAGCTAGGCTTAGACACTAGAGAGAATCTTATCTGGTGGATTGGAGTAGAGGTTGATGGTAGACAGCCCTGCCCCCCCCTTTATAGTACTGGACATTTAGTACTCTACATCTCTTCCAGTATTGAGGGACAGGTCCCACCTTTACAAATAGCAGGTAACAGTAACCCTGGGGATGCAAAAATGCCTTGGGTCCCTAGAAAGTCAGATTATATGTAAAGGGTTTAGTTAGTTTCAGGTACTGAGTTCAAGTTGTTCTGGTCCCCTTATCTTTTGTCTTTGGGAGTTCTTGAAGCTTTCTGATCACAGACCACCTTTCATATCCATAATGGCAGTAAACTGTGGTCCCGAGAGCTGAGTCGTGGAACTTACGATTCATCGTCCTGAATTTGTGCTCCCATAGCAAACCGATCACTGGCAAGCAGTCACGGCACTTGTCACAGGACCGAGGTTTTGTTTTCTTTCTTTCCTCTCCCTTTGCCTATCAGTTTCTCTTCCTGAGTAGAGGAGATGATTTTCCAACCCTCAGAGTGAGATGTGTCTGGCTGAAATCAGCCTCTTGTCCACTAAGTGACTTTCTGAGCACTGAGCAATGTACTGAGCACTGGCGTTTTTGACAACAGTGCTCCAGAAGGGAGTTTTTTTCAGGGGAGGCAGAAGGGCTCTGTGAGAGGCAGGTTAAGCTTGTAGAAAACCTCCCAGATCACAGACAATCTCTGTGGACCCAGAACGGGCTGTTGGCCACATGCCCACATCCAGCCCCAACCTGTGTTCCTCCAGGATCCATGGAAACTTCTCAGCAGTAAGAGTTGGGAATTTGTCTACATTGAGGTCAAAACGGGGAAAGATGGGTGACAAGGTCAAGGCTGAGTACAGGGCAGGATCCATGGAAACTTCTCAGCAGTAAGAGTTGGGAATTTGTCTACATTGAGGTCAAAATGGGGAAAGATGGGTGACAAGGTCAAGGCTGAGTACAGAGATTAGAAAAGAGCTTGTAAAGTGTGTGTGTGGGGGCATTAGA
Source organism: Peromyscus aztecus (assembly GCA_902168405.1). NCBI lineage: Eukaryota > Metazoa > Chordata > Mammalia > Rodentia > Cricetidae > Peromyscus > Peromyscus aztecus. The sequence goes on from CABHPQ010166069.1 coordinate 32,065, forward strand.
ATTCCTGTGGCCTGTGACAGTCTCAAATTCATGGTCAAATACCTGTTTACAGTTAAATTCAGAGTCTAGGACAGTGTTTTTCAACCTGTGGGTCATGATCCCTTTGGGGGTCGAATGACCCTTTCATAGGGGTCACCTAAGACCATTAGAAAGCACAGATATTTACATTGTGATTCATAATAGTAGCAAAAATTACAGTTATGACGTAGCAATGACAATAACATTATGGTTGGAGGTTACCATAACACGAGAAGTATGTTAAAGGGTGGCAGCATTAGGAGGGTTGAGAACCACCAGCCTAGGGCATGGACAGATGGCTCAATGGGTAAAGGAGTTGGATTCATGCGTAAGGATTGGAATTTGAATCTCCAGCAGTTAATATAATCCTAGTACTTGGGAGACAGAGGTGAGTTCCCTGGAGCAAGCTAGCTAGTACTGACTGAATTGCTGATATGTAGGTTTAACAAGAGACCTTGTCTTAATATATAAAGTGGAGAATAGTTGAAGGACACAAAGCCAGTATCAACCTCTGACCTCCATATATGTATCTATGTATATGTATATATGTCCCACACATACACATGCCCACCTACACACATACGCACACATATGCAAACACCTATACACCTATGGTACACACTCATATATATGCCATACAAGTAAAACAAGAAACTACTTGATAGTCTAGTCAAGGAGACAAAATTAACCCCAGGAATCTCAGAATGGTGGTGGTTAACACAGGAATTAAATGTAAATGGTGGAAGGTGGAGTAAGGTGTTTAGACCAACAGGATCTCCAACAGGGGTTCTCAGGTAACCCTTCTATCTGCTCTCTGCATGCCCAGGGAGAGGAACAGTGCACTGTAGGGAGATTGCACACATTGGCCATCCTCTTCCCACCGCTTTTAGTGATATAGATTCTTGAAACTGTAGACAGAATGCCCTTTTACTTTTAGTGAAATGGAGAGGGCCTGGATGAATGCAGCTTCTCTTAGCTGTTTTTCTGTTGTTGTGATAAAAGGCCCTGACAGAAGCAGCAAGAAGTGATGGTTTATTACAGCTCACAGTTCAAGGATACAGACTGTCATGGCAGGGAGATGCAGCAGCTGTTGAATTTTATCTGTGGTCAGGAACCAGAGATCAGTGAATGCCTGGGTCCCTCTCATTTTCTCCTTTTTTCTTTTTTAACAGTCTAGATTCCCAGCTCAAGGAATGGTGCCACCAACAGTGGGTAGATCTTTTCACCTCAGTTAACCTATCCACTGCAATCTACCAGGGATGCACAGAGGCCCATACTCTAGATGATTCTGGAAAGTTGATGGTAGAGATTCATCATCTCAGAGACAGGACGGGTCTCTTCAGTGGCTTGCAAAACATGCTTTGTGCATTTCTCATTCATTGACTTGTCTGTAATGGAAAGTCCACCTTTCCGCCTCCATTTTTCTTAGAAATGGAAAAATAGAGGCTTCTCTGAGAAGACCCAGCAGGGTTGAAATCTCCCTGAGTCTAGAGCTCACATCAACCAACAAAGTCCATGAAAACATGTGGAAAGGTCTAGGGAGATGACTCAGTTGATAAAATGCTTGTCTCTTGAGTGTGATGACCTGAGTTCAGTCCCCACAACCCACATGAAAACCAGGTACGGAGGCTCACAATTATTATCCCCAAAGAGGGAGAGACTGGTGAATCTCTGGAGCTTGCTGATGAGCTAGCCTAGCCTGCTTGAAAACAGTCAAGGCCAATGACAGACCCTGTCCCAAAGAAAAGATGGGAGATGCCTAAGAAATACCACCTCATACGCCCTCTGAACTTAACACACATCTGAACGTACTAGCCCACATGCACTGACACTCATAAACGGGCCAACACACACACAGAGGGATAGACAAACACACACAGACACACATAGACACACACACACACACACACACACACACACACACACACAATGAAGAGAGAGAGGAAGGAGGAGGAGAAGAACAGAAGGAGGAGAGAGAGGGGAAAGGGGATGGGGAAAGGGGAGGAGCGAAAACTAGCAGTCACAGCAATACACCTGTCTGGCTTTCTGTGTATTATAAAGATCAGTTTCAGTCAAGATTTCAAGAGCAAATGTGGGTTTAGATTCCATCACATACCACACCAGGACTTTTCTTCTGTATTCTCCTGACTGTCTCAGTCTGAGTTTGGTTTCCCTCTTCTCTTCCTTGGGAAGCTGGGTCTCCTCTTCAAACATCCCCCGGCTGTGACTGCAGAGAACAAAGGAAGTCCACTGTCATGTCCAAGTCATAATTACCAAAACCAAATGGAAACAAGCAAACAAAAACCCGACAATCCATGTGAGGTACCCTAGTGGCTCAGAATTCCTCTTTTCAGAATACTTCAGCAGCTTCTACCACATGGGAGCCAAAGGTTACCTCCAAATTATCCCCAAGCAGGAATGTTGGAGGGGAGTGGGGCCTCAAGACTTCTGGTGCCCCTGACCCTGCCAGGACGGGCTGGGAAGGAGAGGGCTCATTGATCTTTTGTTCTTATTTCATTTTAAAAATGTATTCCTGAGGCAGCCAGGACATTTACCGAGTATGACTGAGTGGCTCTTTGGGAGGCAGGCGGTGGCAGATGGGCAAGTGTGAAAATGTGATCTATCTGGGAGCTCACGCTAAGCAACGCGAACACAGCACCGCTGGAATCACAGCCTTCTGGGGGGTTGCTCTCAATTTACGGCCAGAGAATTGGGACTAGCATTTGGTTTTGGGGAGGGAATGGACAAGGTGTCCAAGAAACTGGGGGCTGAGCCTCCTCTGAAGGATGCCCCTGCCTAAATCCCTTCATTTATAGTATCATGAAAAACATATGCAGCTGGTAATGTCATCCCTATTTGTTGTTAAATTTTATACACATGACAGTATTTGCATTGAAAAGGGTGGAGGATGGAGTTGGACTCCCCCCCAGCTCCCCCCTTCCCTGTCCTCCACCCGCCCAATTCAGTAGTATCTGTAATTTGGTACCTGGGCCAGTCAGTCTTAGATAAACAAAACCAGAAAAAGGAGATAGACAGACAGACAGAAGGAAAGCCAACTTGGTCATCCGAGGACACAGAACTGGTCTGAAAACAAGCAGCTATGCTCATTGTTTCCATAAATGTGAAAAGTGCAGGTGAGAGACAGGAACCATGTAGACCCCAAAGGAAATAGAAGGGGACAGGATTCCCATGGAAAGGAGCAAGGAGAATTCCAGGGGAAGCTTTGGCTTCTCCTGGGCAACCCACTGAAGGGTCCCTAAGAAGATGAGGCAACGGTATTCAAAGGAGAGGCTGTTGATGCCTGGTCCGGGAGCGTGGGCTTCAGTTTGCCAAGTGTAGAAAGTTGAAAGTCTTTGAGTGGGAGACAGTACTGCACAGAAACAGTCTGGGTCAAGTGAAGGATGTAGGTAGAGAAAGGTAGAGCAGCAAGGTCAACCAATCCTCAGTACTCAGTACTCATCGTCAGTACTCAGTGTCTTGGCAGCTGGAGCAAAGTGTGGATCCCTTTGTTGTTTGTTTGTGGAGGCAAATGTCATGGAGTGATTGAGAGGCCAGTTGGCCTCTCACTTTTGCAGTAGCCACAGATGACCTTGAACCTTGGACCCTTCAGCCCCCACTGCACCAGTGCTGGGATTACACTCACGCACCACTATGCCTGACTTCAGATTTGGGACTTAACCTAAAATATTCTATAGGTGAGCGATTGAAATCCAGGTTTTGAGCATCCTTCCAAGCCAATTCAAGATCCCACACAAACCCAGAACAGCACAAACAGGACTTGGATATTCATTGATTGTTCTATTTTAAAATTAAAGCAACAATGCTTTCTGTAGTGTTTGTCTAAGTTGTTTGGTTTTGGGCATATTTATGTTCTAATCAAGCTGATCCCACAGCCCACCACTTCACATTGACACATAAACTACCCCTGGATTTCTAGAATATACGATATTTTCAAACACAATCTCCCTTAGAACGTTTTAATAGCCCTGTCACCTTTTCCTCAGTGTTAAAACTCAATTTGCAGTTTTTTCCTAGCTTATTTAAAACTCAGAGATTTCTTCTTCCTTGCAGTGAGGATTTTCCAACTCCTAGACATCAGAGTGTCTGGTGAATCAAAACAAGAAAATCTACGTGGCCTGGTGGTGGCTGCCTGCTATCCCAGCTCTCTGGGAACCTGAGGCAGGAGGATCACAGTTGAAGACCAGCCTCAGCTACAGAGAGAGGTGGAGATGAGAGTTAGAAGATTACACAGAAAGGTGTAGAATGAATCTTAAAGAGTCTTATTGATAAAATCAAACCTGAGCCAGTTATTGGGGTGAAATGCTGGAAGGTCAGAGAGACAGAACAAGCCACAGCTAACCTCACCTGGCCAAGTTCTTGGCTGCTCTTGTTTCCTCAGATTGGAAGCCTCTGTGTCCTAATCCAGAATGGGTCTCAGCTGAACTCTGCTAGAAGCCTGAAAGCTTAACCAGTCACATGCTTAACCAGGCCAAATGCTTCTCCAGGCCAAATGCTTCTCCAGGCCAAATGCCTCGAGTTTCTGGTCCTCACGCCTTATATACCTTTCTGCTTTCTACCACCACTCCCTGGGATTGAAGGCTCGCTTTCTGGGATTAAAGGCGTGAGTCACCATGCTTGGGTGTATCCTTGAACACATGGATTTCTACCTCTGGAATGCTAGGATTAAAGGCGTGTGCTACCACTGCCTTACCTCTGTTTAATATTGTGGCTGTTCCGTCTCTGACCCCAGATAAGTTTATTAAGGTACACAATATTTTGGGGAACACAATACTACCACAGAAAGGACAGGCCAGGACTTTTCTGTTTATTTATTCCTGGACCAAGTCATCTAACTTTCCTTTTGACTCTCAGGCTCTGGGTTGGTAAAGGATCAGCCATCAGTACAGAGAGGAAGCAGGGGCCCTGGGCAGGTTCTCTCCCTGCTGCCTACAGTTGTGAACTTGGATAGATATTTCTGTCTGGTGCTAGAGACTGAACCCAGGTATCTGTCCAAGTTCACAACCGTAGGCAGCAGGGACAGGAATTATCCTCCAGTTCTTAGCTTGCATTTCCACACCCTCTCTGGGACCAGGAAGGAACATAGACACACTCCTCATCTGAGCCTACTGCATGAAGCTGAACTTGGAGACCTGGCTCCTCCATTCTGATTTGTGGGAACAGACCATCATTGATTCTGTCCCTGCTGCTTCCAATCTTTCTGAAGGGTTAGCTCATACAGAATGCTGAAAGCCGTGACCACAGACCTGCAGCTCTCCCAGACCTGGTCCGGTGCCCAGTTCCTGCAGGACGAGTCATCCAGGACCAATTAATAATGAAAATGGCTGATTTATAACCGGGGCCCATCCCAGAGGAGAGAGAGACTGTGTGTGGAAGGATTGGGTCATAGTGATTCTTCTCATCAATAATATAATAAGCTCCGGTGACTCACGGGCAACATGGACGGGCTCTTCAGAAAGCCAGCAAAGCCACCACTGTACACTGGAGCACAGGTCACCTCTCAGGACAACCTGTCACCTATGCTCATCAGCATCTACCTGCCACCAGGCCACCTGGTTTCCACCTAGCTCAACACAGCTCAGTGAGCACCCCCTCCCTGCCTCGTTCTCTTCCTGCTTTCTCCCACTGTTTCTCCTTCCCTTTCTCCGCCCCACCCTCTCCTTTCCCCTTCTTCCTTAGATCTGCTTTGAGTTGCTCTTCTGCCTTTCCAGTGTCTCTGGTTTCTGTCTCTCTCCTCCCCGCTTCTCAGCTCTCTGCTTTTTTCCTTTCTTGTCACCTTTAGTTCATTTTGTGAAGCTATCATAGTGTACCTGAGGCTGGATGCTTTATAAAGAACATGGACTTGGCCAGGTGGTGGTGGTGCATGACTTTAATCCCAGCACCCGGGAGGCAGAGCCAGGAGGATCTCTGTAAGTTCAAGGCCAGCCCAGTCTATAGAGCAAGATCCAGGACAGGCACTAATACTGCACAGAGAAACCCTGTCTCAAAACAACAACAACAACAAAAAGAATAGGGACCTAGCCTCATAGTTCTGGAGGCCACACAAAGCCCAAACTTAGAGTGTGCAAGCAGCTGGTCTAGTGAGGTTTTCTTGATGCATGCCCCATGACAGAAGGTGGGACAAGTCGGCAAGCTGCCCCAAGTGATATTAAGGAAGTGACTCTCACAGCTTGGTTACCCATTACAAGTCCTTCTGTTCATATGACCACACTGGGAACATGCAAAAATGTCTGAGAGGATTACATTGTAATATGAATCAAAGATACAAACCACAGCTCTGTCCTTCACTTTCCTCTGAAGTAGTCTCTGTTGCCCTGTCAGGCTGCAGGCAGAGTCAAGCCTAAGAACACTGAAGGTGGAAAGGCCCTTAGCAGAGAGCTTCTGGGGCTTGGATGGGCATATGATCAACCAGGGATATTGTGCAAGGTCAGGTCCTGTTCAGTTAGATAGAGCTGGGGCTGAGATGCTGAAGTTCTCACAAGCCACTGGGTGATGCAGATGCTGTGGGGTCTGGGTATCACACTCTGTGAGTACCAAGGCTTTGCCAACATGTCTGTTTCAAGCCCACTCATGGGATCAGGACTTCAGATCTGTCTGGGAAGGAAGACTGTTGCCTGGGTACTCTCAAGTGGCAGCAGAATGGGAATTTGACTATTCTCAGGAATAGATCAGAAATTAGAAAGCAAATGCCTCTTTCCTTCTTTGAAGCCAAATATTCCACAATGACCTTCTGTTTTCATATCTATTTCTTAGGGTCTAGAAAGCCCAGTTTTCCCACTGGAGGCGAGGTTACAGTTACAGCCTGGGAGTCATATAATCTGCACAAAAGAACTCCCCTCTGTCTTCAGCTTTGCTGCTTTTAGTGACTGGCATTTTTCTTTAAGGGGATCATGACAATTAACTTGTGATCAAAGCACCTATCTCTGAGCTGGTACTCAACAGTCACCTCACCTCAGCCCTTCCCATGCTAAGGATGCTAGCACCAGGCGGTCTACTGGCCACTCTTAGTGTAAAGTGTGGGAAAGCAAGGTGGAGGATGGGCTGACAGTCTATCCCTCTTGCTTCTCAATGTCCCTTCTTCCTCCTATGAGCCACAACACATGTCCTGGTTAGTTTTATTGTCAGCTTCATACAACCTGGAGTTTTCTGGGAAGAAGGAAACTTATTTGAATTCGTGCTTTAATTAGATTGTCATAGAAGGCATCTTGATGGACCATTGTCTTGATTGCTGAATGATGTAGGAGGGCACAGCCCAGTGTGGGTGGCACCCTCCCTAGGCAGGCAGGCCTGGGCTGTATACAAAGCTAGCTGAGCATAAGTCTGTGAGGGAGCCAGGAAGCAACATTCCTCCACAGCTGCTACTTGAGTTCCTGCCCTGTCAGGGCTCAGTGAGAAACTGTGATCCTCAAGTGGAAGCTGAAATCAACTCTTTCACCCCTCATTGGTTTGGGGTCATATTATTTTATCACAGTTTTAGGAAACAAACTAGAACAGCAGACAGGAGCCTGGATCCCAGAGAGCAGGATTTCCCACACTGCTCCTGGGCATTTAAGGTAGGTGAGACGGAAGCTCAAGTCCCAGAATTCTCATCTTGGCAACCTCTAGCTGCTGCTCACTGGCTTTAAACTTCCTTTCATCTTCTAATCATCCATTTGTTGTTGTTATTGTTGCCACCATTTCCCAAAGCAGAAAGGAAATCTCCAGACCTCTGCAACAACATGATGAATACATAACCACATCCCTTTGGTCCTACTGAGCAAGTTATGGAGCTCAAATCCAAAGTCAGGGGATCAACCCCACACTTGGGATGCTGAGGCCGGAGGATTGAGAGTTCCAGGCTGAGCTGGCTACACAGAGATACCTTGCCCCTGCAACAAAGAGAAAGGAAATCAGAAGATAAATTTTTAATGGAAATGATTGACGAGACAAAAGCTGCATTGGTCTCAGTCATGAATGTCAAAGCTGTTACCAATAGCTTCCAGCTGACTATCGGCTCTCTCTTTCCCTTCAACTGACCTCCTTTTCCTCAGAATGCACTTGGCTTCTTTTCCTCACGTTCTCACACTACTCATTACATTGGGGAATCTGAGGTGGTCCACACTTTATTTTTGCATCCAGCTTTCTATGTCATATGGATTCTGAGTGTGAAGCCCCCAGGATCCTTTCAACACAATGTAGCCAATGGGAGCCCTGGTTCTGTTTCCTGGGGAAGAATTTTCCTTCAATAGCCTGAGAAGCACTGTGAGGCTGGAAGGCGCTGAAGGATTCCATGGAGGAACAGGTGTAGAAGGTGGGCTCAGCTCTGGGCTGGGGATGTGGGGGGCATCACTGGCTGTGGCATAGGGGATGTGGGGGCATCACTGGCTGTGACTTGGTGAACTCATTCCTCTGGAAGTCCTCATTATTCTCCTTTGGAAAATGTCAATGACAACTCTTACACCTGCAGTCCAGGACAGGGCTGTCTGGTCCTGCGTCCCACATGGCCATGGTGAAGTCCAGCCGAAGAGACACACAAGACACACTCATCCAGTTCCTCTGTGTATCTCACTCCCTGCTACCACTCAGACCATTCCTCTCATTCCATAATCTTGCTTCTCTTGGTCCATTTGTCTTGTTTTCTGAGCTGGTGAGGCTGGGGTGGGACAGAATGCCCTTGTCTGTGAGACCACATCCTTTGTGTTTTGTTGGCTTCCTGGCTTCATTTTCATCACGTGTACCATGGGCTGAATACATTTACATTCTGATTTCAGAAAACAGGAAAGGTAAAATATTCACTTAAATTTAATTACAGACCAAGAGTATGATTAAAGCAGAGGGTTTTTAGCAAATACATTGGGTGGTGGTTTTTTTTTAATTTCTTTTTTTCATAGAGAAAAATCAACAATACATTTCACTAGCCTTTTTTTCCCTGGGTGTCTTCCTTCCATGTGGGCTTGTCATCCCTCGACTCCTTTCTTAATTCTCCTTCTGCCTTTCTTTCTTGTTTTCTCAAAGGCTCTGGATCACAGCCAGTGATGGCTTCCGGCCAAGGTGCCCACAGTGAAACGCGAAGTAAAAATGGGTGGCCTCTCTGCTGTCCCCATACAGTCTGTCTGCGGTCTGGCTGGAGGCAGAGGGGGGCAGACACTCTGCAGTCCAGATCTGATGGAAGGAAAAGGTCATCTTAGGGTGGGAAAGTCAAGGGCAGCAGGGACAATTGAAGGTGAGATCCTGCTTAGTTTTTTTTTAAGATTTAGTTTTGTAAGATTTATTTTTAATTATGTATCTCTGTGTGTGTATGTGTGTGTGTGTGTGTGTGTGTGTGTGTGTGTGTGTGTGTGTGTGGCTGTCCATACATGAGTGGCACCGGGTCTCCCAGAGTTGGAGTTACAGGTCGTTGTGAGCCACCTGTTGTAGGTGCTGGGAAGCAAACTCAGATCCTCAGCAAGAGCACTGAGCCTTTCCTTAGGCCCTTGCTAGTTATTCTGGAGAACCGTGTTGCTCCTCTTCACCTCTGGGTGTGAGTCTGCTGTGGAGCGCTGTCCTTGTGGTTGGTACAGAAGGACACAGGGGGCTCAGTGTGAGAGCTGACACTTGAAGACCAGGCAGTCAGGGAAGAGGAGTTCTGAGAATTCAAGGACAAAGTGACAAGTGCCTTTTCACTCACCGACTGTTTCATACCTCCTGCCTGAGCCTGATACAACTCTTTGAGTCTCCTGTTGGTGACACAACACCTAGGAACTTGGGGCTTTACCCCACCTAGAGCTAGCATTGTTGGGTCAAAAGCTTGAAACCCTATAATTGACATTTTGACACTGGGTCATGTTTCCAAGCCACAGTTGGCCACCTCCAATTTCTGAGGCCACCCACACTCCTTGGCTGGTGGCCCTTTTAGCAGCACCTCTCCTCATCTCCTCCCTGCCTTCTCCTTCAGCAATACAAGATGGATCTTTCCTCTGACCCCACTGCTGCTGTGAAAGGAATTTCCCTTAGGCCCATTTGGATAATCAACCTTCCCTCATCGAGAGATTTTATAATTTGATCATGTCTGATATGGCCTTTCTGCCTGTCAGTCACATGTATGCAGGTTCCAAGAATTATAGCCACTTAAGGGGGGTGGTGTTAGTGTGTCTACCAAAGGGACTTACTGGTTCCTCTGTATCCCCACCGGTGACGCTCACTAGTCCTGGAGATACAGGACTTGAGATAGTCACTGAGGACCTAGGAAGGGGACACTGATCCCACCCTGACCTCCACGACTCCCTTCACTCCATCCTCTTCGGTTTCTTCCAGATTTCGCTCTTCTGTCAATTGCTCTGCCTCCACCTTCTCCAACAAGAACTCCTATTTCCCTGATGCTCACCCATACCAGCCTGTGGGATGGGTGGATACAGTCTAATGTGAGCACATAGAGAGACCTCAGCAACAAGAGTAAGGATGGCCTGAGAGCTACATCCTAACCACATCAGATCATCTTGAGATAACGAGAGACAGAGAAGAATCACCATTGTAGCCATCTCCAGACCAAATTCTTCATACCCTTCCCTCCCTTGTGACTTATGTGCGTCTGTCAACTGTTCCTACAGAACAGGTTGAAGGTAATAGTATCCCTGTAATCAAAGTACTCAGGAGGTTGAAGCAGGAGAACCACCACAAGTTTAAAGCCAGCCAGGGTGACATAGCAAGTCCTTGTCTTAGAAAGCCAGCAGGGCTGGATGTGTATAGGCCATTTGTGAGAGGGCCTGTTTATCATGCAGCAGGTTCTGGGTTCAGTCTCCGGCACCACTTAAAACCAAGCATGGCTCACACCTGTCTTCACAGCACTTACGAGGGTTGGCAGGAGGATCAGAAGTTCAAGGTCATCCTCAGTTACAAAGAGAGGACAGGGCCAGACTGGGTTACATCAGATCCTGTGTCAAAAAACAAACAAGTAAGTAAAAAATCGAAACAATGAGAACCAGCCACAACAACAACAGCAACAAAATCTCCAAAGTATGAAAAACGAAATACCAGTTTCAATAGAGACAGACTTTTTAAACCTGGTTGCTTTTAGCAGATGGATTTATGAAGTCTCAAAATGCAGCTGAATGGAAGGCATGTCTTATGTGTGGGATGTTCATATCTTCACGCTGTCCAAAGAAAAGAATGAAGGATGGGGGACACTTGTGAAACCCACTCACTTCATATTTCTAAGTAACTTTTTTCTAAAGGAATCAAATTAATATATTAGCAATTCAGAGACAAATCATCAAACCGGTTTTTTTTTTTTTTTTTTTTAAAGCAGCCTCCAGTCTTAAAGGAGAGAGTGGCTTAGGCTGTGGGTGTTTAGGAATTGAGTGTGTTGTTTCATATCTACACTCCATATTATGCGATGTAATAACCTTTGCTTGGTGCAGATATTAAAACTTCATGCTTTGAACATGTTTTTGTACAACTGAGTAAACAAAAGAATATTATTTATTATGCTCCCAGAGGAAAAGCTTAATATCTCTTCATCATTAAGGGTGCAGGGATGCGTGACTGAAATGATTGTCTCAAATCTCTAACTGAGCGGGATTGCTACAGGACTTTCTGCAATTGTTTGTGAAGACTAGGCCAGGGCAGGAGCCAGAAGCTGCAGCTGGGTCCCTGGAAGACAGCAGTAACTTTTTCTGCCAGCTTGTGTTTGTGGTGAAGGATATCAATTGTAGCTTTGTGACGTCCTGCTGTCTGCCATCTTGGCTTGCTGACCTGTCTTCAGAGTGAGCAAACACAACAGGAGGTGCTAGTTGAGGACAAGACAGGAAGATAGGATGGGGTGGGAGGCATTGGTTTGTTCCGGGCAATGACGGCCTCTGGGAAAACAAACTGTGAAATTTGGGGCAGCCGGAGGGAGGATGGGGGGCAGAAAAGTAAGAAACTAAAGGTGCTGGTCTGGAGCCAGGACCTGGCATTTAGTAAAGGAGGTACTTACAGGGAGATAGAGGCAGGGGAATCGCGATGAATTTGAGGGTAGCTTGGAAAACATAGTGAGTATCAAGCTACCTGGGCCTATCTGTATGCCTGGACCCTGTCTCAGAAAAAAAAGGGAAAAATGAGTGTTTCATAACTATTCTATACGTGCTGTTAGTTTATCTCAACTTGACACAAACCTGGGAAGAAAAATACCTCAGTTGAAGAATTACTTCCATCAGACTGACCTGAGGGAATGTCCATGAAGTGTTTTTCAGCTGCTAATTGTTGAAGGAGGGCCCAGCCTACCGTGGGTGGGCCCATTCCTAGGCAGGTGGGCCTGGGGTATGTAAGAAAGGGAGCTGAGCAAACTAGTGGAAGGCAAGTGAGTGAGCAGAGTTCCTCTGTAGTCTCTGATTCAGGTCCTACCTCCAGGTTCCTACCCTGGCTTCCACTGATGATGGACTATATAACCTGTGAGCTAAAATATCCTGTTTCCTCTTGAAGCTGCCTTTGGTTGTGGTGTTTATCTTAATAACAGGGAAGCTAACAGGAACACTATTCATGCCATTTGTCTCTCCTGTGTGTTGTATGTTTTCCTGATAGATATGCACAAATGTCTATTCACCCCTAGATAGGGAATGGATGTCAAATTAAGACTCCATCCAAGTCTAGTTTAGAGTCCCAGTGAGTTTACTGAGGTAAGTTACCCCAGAATGGGTGACTCAAGGCATCTGCATTCCTGTAAAGTCCAACCCTCTCTCTCCAGCAGTAAGAATTGTTGCTGTTTACAACCTCTTAAATCTTGTAAGTTTCAGGAGCTTCCTGAGCCTTGTAAGTTTTCCTTCTTCCTGAGAACTGTATGTTCCATTTGGTCCTTGAATTTTAGGAGCCTCTCTTCTCACTCTAAATGGAATGTTTCAATTTGAAGCTATAGAAGTTGCACCATGAAGCCCTTTTCTAACTTCACCAGCCTGTCCCTTGTGGACTGTGCAAGCTTTGGGAATGCTGAAGTTGTTCTGAGGTCTCTCCATTATGGTGGATGTAAGTTATGTCCTGTAGATATGAATAGATGAAAGAGTACATCTTGCCCTTATGAGACTCATAAGTGACTTGAAACAGGTGATAAATACTAGCTACTAGTAGACACTCCACTGTCTGCACAAAATTTATCTCTCTAAACAGGCATGAAAGCACATTGCTAACTTTACAAGTCAATGAGACAGTTCATTAGAAACACTAATAGAGTCTAGGACATTTTTAGAATGATGCCCTGAACTGACCATTTGGGCCTTAATTACACTCCCAAGTTCTCAGTCAAGATCAAAGCTTCAAAATGTCAATTGCTTGTGATTGATCTAAAACTATTTAGTCAGTGATAAAGGCATTCATTTAATCTCCAATAGGTATAATCTATATCTTACATAGTTTCGGTCTTTAAAAGGAGAGGTATATCCAATATCTTTAATAAAATATACATCATCAAAGGATTCACTCCCAGCCCCTGTTAGAGCTGAGTCTGTCTCTTCCCCCTCACCCTTAGATCTTCTGTCTGTTCACACATGGGTAGTGTAATCTCAGATTCACTCTAGCAGGAGTCCACACTTCCATTCCTGGTATACCCCCTCTCCAGACTCTCCTACTGCTCCTTCTCTTACTTTCTCCTTCTATAAGTCCATATTCCATCAACCTTTGGTCTTCACTTGCAGCTTCTTCTTTAACAAAAGAAAAAAACTGGCAGGGATCCCTGACCACAGGGAAAGACGCCACTTTGTAAGACAGCAGACCTTCTCTCTGTACCTTCTCCAACTCCTTCCTTCTACTCTCTACTGTAGCATGCGCTCTACAAGAAGGCCAGGTTAGTGCACATGCAGGAAGCCCTTATACTTGTCTTTTGTGATGTTTCTACTTTGGACAATTCTGCCGAAGGGCCTGTTTATTCCACGTGTGCCCTATACAATCCTCTCACAACTGGATCTTTGTTGTGTCTTCCTTGACACAAGGCTGAGGAACAGACATGAAACCATCTTTCTTGGCCATCAAGGAGAACATCTCCAACACACCCCTAACGACTTTGCCATCACACTGGGATGATAGTGGTTGGGCCTTGTCAGAAGATCTTTTTGTTTTTAAAAATAACAAATATTTACTTACTTTCAATGGAGAATTGCCCTAGATAGAAATCCTAGGAACGCAAAAGTGCTGTATAGTAAGTGAATACTTAATTCATACTTATAAATGCACATCAGAAGATCTTATGTTACCCCTTTCCAACTGTGGACAAGCACTGTAGCCTACAAGGCTTGAATTTCCTTGTCCCAAACTGGAGAAATCACACATATGCCAGTTCCAGGTCCTGGCTGACTTCAGAGGGATTTCTGAGAAATCTCAAAAGATGATGTGTGTGAAAGTGTTTGCCACCCAAAGGCCACAGGTAATGAAGCCAATGGCGACACACTTCCACAATCCAGCCACCATCCAGTTACCAGTTTTGTAAGAAAATCACTCTCTTATACATGCATCCCACCCCTTACCCCACCACACACACACACACACACACACACACACACACACACACTCAGGGTGTGCTGATAACTTCTTCCCTTTCTTGTCCAGCCTCATCTCCCAAGTTCCATCTCCCCACAAGAAACATGTCTGCTGCTTCTTGGCACCATGGATCTTGGTGGGCTAGCCCCTTAAGTACATCATGGACCTCAGTAGACTTTGCCACATGTCATCTTTATGAGTTTGTGTGTGTGTGTGTGTGTGTGTGTGTGTGTGTGTGTGTGTGTGTGTGTATGCAGGTGCGTGTGTACATGTGTTCATGTGTATGTGGACCCCACAGGTTAACCCTGAGTGCCGTTCCTCAGACATCACTTACCTTTATTTTTGTGGCTCGACGCAGTAAAGGCTAGCAGCTGTTTTGTTGGTATCACAAACTGCGTGACCACTGAACTCAAGTTCATATGTGACCCTCAGACACCTTGGTTCTGCCATTTTACCCAGTCTTGATGAAGAAGTGTCCCTCACAGGCTTTGCTGTATGAACACTTGGTCCTCGGTTGATTGTGGTTTTTGTGATGCAGCCTTGATAGAGGAAGTAGGTCACTAGGGTCAGGCTTGGAGACCAAAAGGCCTTGCCCATTTCTAGTTTGTTCTCTGTGCTTCATGCTTGTGGGTCAAAATGTGAGCACTCAGATTCCTGTTCCTGCCACCAAGGCCACTGTCTCCCAACCGTGGTGGACTCCTATCCCTCTGGAACCACAAGCCCACATGAGCCTTTCCTTCTGCAAGTTGCCTCGCTCACTGTGTTTTGTCAGAGCAATTAAAAGGTGACTAATATATGCAGAGTTTCGAATTTTATGCCTGGAATTTCTCACTCTTATAATTTATACAGATTCTTTGTTAAAACTCTGACTCTCCCAGAATTTATAGCTTTCTTTGTTTTCAAACGTTAGTTTTACAACTTAAATACTATTATTTGTTGTTTCTGAGATTGTTTTTTTTTTAAACTCAGCTTCTTTGATCAGTCATCTGTCCTGTGACAAAGATGTCACTTCCCAGCAACACCAAATTAATTAGTCGTATTCTTGACCTCACACCGCATGTGCCCTGCTCTCCCTTGCAAGGATCACACCACCAGCAGCATAATTACTAGAAGTTTAAGATTTTTTCCTAAAGACATGTTTAACCTTTAGCCTTCCCCGCTGTTTCAAGCTTGCCTCTATCCTTGGGAAAGCATCTAGGCAACATTACAATGTCTGCTTCCAATGTTCATTCATATTTTAACTAATTAAATGAATAAAACACTGGGTTTCCATTTTTTTCTTCATCTATCTCCATTTCTTCAGTTCTGTTTCTCTCTGATGTTATTTTTCCTTCATTTTAAGCAATTTCCTTTAGAAACTTTAAAAGGCCTGTTTTTGGATAATTGTGTGGTGGTATTGTGTTCCCCAAAATATTGTGCACCCTAATAAACTTACCTGGGTTCAGAGACAGAACAGCCACTAGATACAAAGGCTAGAAAATGGTGGCACTCACACCTTTAATCCTAGCACTCCAGAGGTAGAAATCCCTCTGGATCTCTGTGAGTTCAAGGCCACATTGGAAACAGCCAGGCATGGTGACACATGCCTTTAATCCCAGAAAGCGAGCCTTTAATCCCAGGGAGCGAGGCAGAAAGATATATAAGGCGTGAGGACCAGAAAAAGAAGCATTTGGCTGGTTAAGCTTTCAGGCTTTCGAGAAGCAGTTCAGTTGAGATTCATTCTGGATGAGGACACAGAGGCTTCCAGTCTGAGGAAACAGGATCAGCTGAGGAACTGGCGAGGTGAGGTAGCTGTGGCTTGTTCTGCTTCTCTGATCTTCCAGCATTCACCCCAATACCTGGCCTCGGGTTTGATTTTATTAATAAGTACCTTTAAGATTCCTACTACATAATTGATTTCTTTACTTACATTTATATGAGACTGTATCCATTTTCCCTTTATTGCTGATGAGGGCTCTTGTCAGGCATAGCAATTTTGGACAGGTGTGGTGGCACACACCTGGAGTCCCAGCCCTTCGTGTGCAGAAGCCGGAGTACAAAGGCTGTGTCAGAGATGACAAGAGCCTCACATCTATGTCAGCAGAGTAGCCTGGGCTTTGTGGGATTCCTGTCTCAAAGCAAAGAAACATTAGCAACAAAAATAAAGATAGAAGTTTACATAGCAAGTTCATTCCTTTCAATAATTTAAAAAAGCTTAATACTTACCATCATCAGTCTTCTATAGTTTCAGATGAAAAAGAAATTCAGATTTGTTTGAAATATTTTTCCTGGGTATATAATTTTTTTCCTTGAAGATATTTTGCAAAAAAAAAAAAAAAAAAAAAAAGACAAAAAGACTTTAGCAGTTTTAGTAGCATATTTCTGTGCCCGACTTTCTTTCTGTTTGCCATGTTGGGGTTTCCCAAATTCCCTGAATCCACAAACTCAAGAACTTTAGGGAGGCAGACCAATTATTTTTCCACTTGTCATCCCCCCACCCTAAATGGAACATCTATATCGTGCCTCTCCTCCCAGGGTTTAGGGCTTCGTTGCTGAAGAGGAGGTGGAAGGACTGTAAGAGCCGGAGGTGATGGACGTGTGCAAGGAAAGCTCACAGTGGCTGTGACCACAGTACAAGCCAAGGCAGACCAGATCCTGTCATGGAGAGGGCAGGTGGGCAGTAATCTTATCCCTGGTCAAGGAGCCATAGGCATTGATGGCTGCTGAGAGCCAGAGACTCAGTTTTAGTGAAGAGTTTTGCCCTTGGTAGGTTAATCATGTTCCAGTGCAAGGCCACACAACCAGGAATATATGCACAGCACAAGCTGGACTTGATGGGTGGAAGAATCACAAGAGAACACAAAGTTAGGTGGTTCAGGGAAGGTGGGGCTGGAAGGAGCCATTGGGTCGGTTGGTCATGGTCGAAATGTATTGTACAAAATTCTCCGAGCACGAATAACAAAAAATAAAAGTTTGTTTTTTTTTCCCAGCTGTTCTTCCCATTTATTCCTCTTGAATTAAAAAGACATGAAGTTAAACTTTTAACATCTCTCCCCCAGCATCCTCAAGTCCCTTTCTCTTCAGAGATGTCTCATCATCTCTGTTTAAGAACACGGAGTCTGTCCTGTTGTGTCTCCTTTCTTCTCATGAGTTCATTCACAGAATTATTTTTATTTTCAAGAATAATGTGTTAATCCCAGACCTTCCACAAACACACATGTTTCAAACACATGGCACATCTTCCTTTGCTGAGAAGGGGATTTCAGCTGTGTCCAAATTCATCACAGAAAGTGGGGAAGGCCTTTTTTCACTATTTCCTTTCTGGTTGGAATCTCCTTAATTCAGGAATGTCTTCTCCATTCATTTGTTAATAAACAAGGTTCCTTTGGCATTTTAGCCCCTTATACTTGAATTAATTCTACAGAACTGGGACAGCTTCTTCTAATGGGTCATTCATGCCACAAACCTGGGACTGCTTTTAGGACAAAGTGGTCCCACATGGGCATGAGAGTGTCCATGTCTGTGACCGTGTGTGTGTGACCGTGTGTGTGTGTGTGTGTGTGTGTGTGTGTGTGTGTGTGTGTGTGTTCAGGGATTTCCCCCACACCCAAATAGCATGCACCTGTGCAAGCTTCTGATGCCCTGAGGCACACCGGTGGTGGGAGGGGGGCCCAGTCTGCTGGAGCTGCCAACAGAACACATCTGAAAGAATGAGCGGAAAGCAGAGCATTCCCATGGGCCTACCAGCACGAGGGGCTGAAAGAACTGGACAGAACCTCCCCCTGGGGGCTTTCTTTCCATGCCCTTGGACTTCAACCATTTCCCTGGTCTTTCATCAGAGCAGAGAGAGAGCCGATGAGGACAGCACCCTCTCGCGCCCTCCACAGGTAGCGCTCCTGGAGTAGAGAGGTGGTTGAGTTTTCGTTTCTGTTTATGGTGTTCCTGTCATTATGCAGCTCTCAGAACTCTCCAGTGGGTTCGTTTTGTATTCTGCTCGAAGATTTTTATTCAGAATTAGACTGTCGTCCACAAACTCCATCTAGCTGACAATGGAAACTCATTTTTATATTTTATGTTGAAGAATTGGTTTGGGAAGTTCTGGTTTAATTTTGCTTTTGAAAATATAAAGTGTTTATGTGTCTCCTGGGGAGGAGGGAACTACAGTACAGGGCTGTCAGGAGGAGGTTGTTTCCCTCTCAAATTCACAGCCTGAAACCCTCACGCCTTGCCTGGTACCTGGGACCGTGTTTATAGTTGGGGATGGGCCTTGAACTTCCTGTTAAATCCACATAATTAACTTAAAGTGGGGCCAGTTGAGCAAGCTATACTCTAATCTGTGTGGTATGCAAACCATTCCTATAGGCGAATGGACACTGGGGGTTGGGGTCGGTATGAAAGACCATGGAGAGACAGCAAAGCCACCTTCAAGCCAAGGGGGGAGGCCACAGGAAGCCAAGCTTTGTCAAACACCTTGGCCTCCTGGCTGCTGCAGTCTGTCATGGAAACCCCAGCACATTACCAGCTGAAGAGGTAACCCTACTCAGTCACTTGCGGCTCTCCTGCCCAGCCTCCCTTTGTTCCGGAGGTGATGTTTATTTTCTGTGAGATCCCTCTTTAAGTTGGTACTTCTGCATCCATTTTTATAGATAAAGAGTTATTACAGCTGATGGGGGGGATTACCCGCTGTTAGAGATTAGATATTAGTGTGGCCCCTTAAGATTCAAATGGTGAAATCTTAACCCTCCCAGGCCTATCAGGAAGGAGGAGTTCAGTGGGAGGGGAGATGATAAGAGAATAATGGAAGCAGGAATGTGATCAGCACACACACACACACACACACACACACACACAAGCACACACAGGCACGAACACACAGGCACGAACACACAGGCACACACACGTGTGCACACACACAATCATGAAAAGAAAAATAAAGAGAAATTCTGTCCCCACATGGATGGTATCAGTATTCAAAGAGAGTATCTTTGCCCTTCTGTCCCATGTGGAGACAGACTGACCAGGCTCAGCTGTCTATGAGTCAGTTAAGAGTCCCACCAGACACCCAAGCACCTGCTCTTGAACTTCCCAGCCCCTAGCCTGTGAGAATTCATCTCCACTGTCTAGACACCTGTTGGGCTGTGTTTCTCTACTGTAGCTGTCTGGCCAGGTGAAGGCAGCTGCCTTGCAGCTAAGCTACACTGTCCCCATGCTTCCTGTTGCCCTGTGAGCTGGTAAACTGTACCCAGAGCAGGTGACACACAGGCCTGAGTTTCCCCAGGCTCCCATTAGGCTTCAGCTCAGAGGCTGGAGAGTAATGGAAAAGATGCCATTTTATGCACCAATCTTAGTTTTTTTTTTTTTTTTTTTTTTTTTAAAAAAAAACTATTGTTCATGCTTCACGCAGTCTGGGCGGCACAGATCCCTTCCTGAAAAATTTTGACAAACTCCAAGCACCATTCAGAAGCCTGAAGGACTCTCAGTGGGACCTTGTTATTTCCAACGTTAGCATAAAGCTGTTTTACACAATACAATGCAACTTGATTTTGTATGGCGCCTCATTCAAGCTGGGACCCCAACGGAAGCTCACGCATCCTATTTTTAATCATCTTTTGAGTGATTTAATTTCAAACACACAACCACTTTCGCCTAATGCAACCTGCTCTCAGATCAAGGCTCCTCCTTGACGACGGAGGGAGAGGGTGACAAGGGTTTTATTCCGACTCTGACTCAATAGACCACCTTGTGCCACTGATGAGGGGGTATGAGTACCCCCCAGGGGAGCGTGAGTGATAGGTGGCGCGGGATTTTCCATTTTCCCCCTGAATGAAGTGCTTATGTGCTAAAAATCATAGTATTGAATAACAACAAAAACTACCAAAATGCCTTCACTCCCCCCTCCCTTTCCTTGACAACAAAAATTATTTACCCGCTGAGGAAAGAAAGGGAGTTTGGTAAAGGAGACAGCAAGGACTTGAGATTCTTGGTGCCTCACTCCACGTTCTGGGGCACACTGGCCATCTCTGTCACTTCCTGTGGCTTGGGTTTGTTCCTACCCCCTAGAGAAGCTAAGGGTCTACCCAGACAGACCTTGCTTTTCTTAAGTTCATTAGCACAGACATATTCCTGTGGGGTCCCTTCTTAGGCCTGGGATTTGAGTGCGGAACATCTTTAGAGCTGCAAGCCTGGAACCTCAAATCTGCATTTTCTGCAGCGTAAGGTGGTCAGTATTGGCTTTGGCCTTTCCAGGGTTATCTAGGGCTTAGAGGCCTTATCCAAGCTCCTAGTTAGTGACAGGAAGGGATGGTGGAGTTGGGAAGTAGCTTCACCCATGCTCATCCTGGGTGGTTTGGGAAATATCCTGGGAGAACAATCTGTTTGAATTGGTCTGTCAGGAGTCTGAGCTTGCAACTGGATATACTGACAGTTGGATTGTGCTTAGAACTGACGTGGACACTGGAATCCAGACGAGAGCTCCTGGCCTTGATTGTCTAGTGCTGTTTAGCAAAGAGCGAGCGAAAAATGGGAAGGCAGCTCCCAATGGGAGGGAGGCAGGCAGCTCTCTCCTGCTCATCCCTCTGATAATGCGAGGTGAAGGCTTTGGAATTGTGGAGCATCACAGGCAGTTTGTGACCTTGACTGTGTCTGGCTGTAATCACTCATCACCCTGCTCAGCCTTACAATCCAAGATGGGCTCTTCATGTCCAGGTCAGCTTCTTTGGCTGATAGCAGCTCTGGGTTCCTGCAATAGCACCGTGTCACAGAAGGTAGCTGTGACAGGCTGCCTGCTCCTTCAGCAGCCAGGGAAGCTGGTTTAGAAGTGGGCAGGGAGCCCATATAATGTCTGCAGGGCACTCGGTCAGTTCAGTGAACAAGAATTGTTTGGATTTGTCTGGCAAGAGATCAAGTTTCTGTTTGACCTCCTCTGTGGTCTGTGTTCCCATGTCTGTATTGTCTCCCTGCTCTGGAAGAGGACAGCAGGTATCTCAGGCCCTGTTTCTTCATGGGAAGATGCTGGCCACTTGGATTAATGCACTGATGTAATGGGGAGGCAGAATCTCTGAGCCACTCAGAACCCCTGCTCTGGTTAACTTCTCACCCAATTCCCAGGCTGCGTTTCCTTGCTGAGTCCTTGCTGAGATTCTGACCCTTCAATTAGGCAACCACTAAAGGCCTCTGGCCATGCATGTTGGTTCCTGTGTCCAAGGGCTTTGATCTTTAGCAAGCTCTATGGCTTCTGGCTCCAGCTTAATTCTGGTTCAGTTCACTTCTGGATAAAACTCAAGCTTTCAAGCCAGGCTCAGCCTCTCAGACCCTAACCCTGGCCGTGGTCCATAGAGATCTGCCTGTGATCCTGGGAGGTACTTTTAAAGGGAATTCTCATTTCCTCTTTCTACCAGAGACCTATGAGTTAGTGCTAAATCCTATAGAGAGTTTAAGAATATTAAATTAGCACTCTACCCTTTACAAACTATATGGTTAACCCCCAGCATTAACCAAGTGTAGTGTTTGAATAAAGATGGTACCCATAGGAGGTGTGGCCTTGTTGGAGGAAGTATGTCACTTGGGGATGGGCTTTGAGGTTTCAGGTGCTCAGCTAGGACCAGTGTCAATCTCTCTTCCTGCTGTCTGCCAACAAGGTTGTAGAAACCTCAGCTACCTCTCCAGCACCATGTCTGCCTGCATACTGTCATGCTTCCCGCCATGATGATAATGGATTAAACCTCTGAACTGTAAGCCAGCAGCAATTAAATGTTTTCCTTTATAAGAGTAGCCATGGTCATGGTGTCTCTTCACAGCAATAACTGCAGATCTTAACTCTAGCAAGGAACACAGGAGTCCAGCCCAAGCCTGTTCTGGGTTCCTGTACTTCTGCTAAATCAGCTAGCACTTCAGGGGGTACCTCTCTCTCTTCTCAGACTGGACCATTGCTGGAACCACTCACATACTTCAGTAAAAGACTTCTGGCATGGCCACTGCCTTGTGGCCAATGATGCAGCTCAAGAAGGGGGAGATAGAGGGGAGGGACACCCAGGATATGGGCTTGTGGGACACAGTGTGCTCCAGACAGGGGACCTCTGAATTCTTTCTCCACCGCTCTGCCCTCACTCTCTTTTCTTACACTACTACAGCCACATTCATCTGTGAGATGCTTTAGTCACAAGCCAAGCTCATTCAAAGCCAAGGCATTTGTGCCAGAGGGTCCCTTGTCCTAGAACATTTGCCTTCAATATGCAAGTAGCCCACTTTTTCCTCTGTTTTAGGTTTGTACCCAAACCAAGTCCACCACAGCTTTTCTTGCCTACCTACTATGGAGAACATCCCTCCCAGTTCTACCAAAGCATTACCTCTCTGCCCTTTCACATTGGACTTTATTTTTTTTAAATAACTCCAATCTGATTTATATATTTTTGTTCCCTCTTACCCATTCTAAGACACATGGGCAGGTCTTTGATGAGCTTATTGATAATCTGAATTTCCACCAGTACGTAGTCCTAGGTCAGCATGTCACCATCTGGTTCCATGAAAGGCCATGCCCCACGACATGCTCTTCTAGAATGCAAGGTTGACTGAGCTAAAGGACAGACAGTGATTCTAGCCAGGCCATCTATATGATATGACGGTCTGTAGCCTGGCCAGAACCATATGCTCAACAGATCTGTCCAACTTCAGATTGGAATATGAGGAGTGGAGATGAAGGTGATTGACATGAGGAGCCCTTCAATGCCGGAGACAAATGCAGAGTGTGGGTGTGCAGGTGTCTTTTGTGGAGGGGTCTGGACCATACGGTTCAGCTACTGTATGATTCCTTTTTTTCTCAGTTGTTTCAGAAATCTCCAGAGCTTGGACAAGTGGCTGAGAGTGCAGCTTCCCTTCTCCACACATCCTCGCACTTAACGTTCTTGCCCTCAGAGAGCTGAGAAGGTCTCTTGCTTCTTGCACATTAAGAAATCTTAACACCATTGCCATTCTTTCCCCATGTTGTAAGGCCTGGTGTAGCATGAATCTTAA
Source organism: Peromyscus aztecus (assembly GCA_902168405.1). NCBI lineage: Eukaryota > Metazoa > Chordata > Mammalia > Rodentia > Cricetidae > Peromyscus > Peromyscus aztecus. The sequence goes on from CABHPQ010166069.1 coordinate 55,546, forward strand.
AAGGTCTTATTAATAAAATCAAACCCGAGCCAGGTATTGGGGTAAATGCTGGAAGGTCAGAGAAATAGAACAAGCCACAGCTATCTCACCTCGCTGGATCCTCAGCTGGTCTTGCTTCCTCAGACTGGAAGCCTCTATGTCCTCTTATCTGAATGAGTCTCAGCTGAACTGCTGCTAGAAGCCTGAATGCTTAACCAGCCCAAATGCTTCTCCAGGCCAAATGCCTCTCCAGGCCAAATGCCTCTCCAGGGCAAATGCCTCTCCAGGGCAAATGCCTCTAGTTTCTGGTCCTCATGCCTTATATACCTTTCTCCTTTCTACCACCACTCCCTGGGATTAAAGGCTTGCTTTCTGGGATTAAAGGCGTTGTCACCATGCCTGGCCATTTCCAATGTGGCCTTGAACTCACAGAGATCCAGAGGGATTTCTGTCTCTGGAATGCTAGGATTAAGGGCGTATGCTACCACTGCCTATCCTCATGTTTAATATTGTGGCTGTTCTGTCTCTGACCCCAGATAAGTTTATTAAGGTACACAATATTTTGGGGAACACAATACCACCACAGCCTGGTATCAGTTTATGTTCCAATGATTGAGAGAAAGAAACAGTCAATGGAAGTAAGTGAGGCAGGGGCCATGGAGATGCTCAGTGGCAGAGATACTTGCTGTGTGAGCACGGATCCTGAATTGGATCACCAGAACCCCCATAAAAGCCAAACACAGAGGTACATGCCTGTGATCCCAGTACCGGGGAGACTGAGACAAGAGGAACCTCAGCTAACCAGAACAGCAGAATCTCAGAAACTCAGCTAACCAGAACAGCAGAATCTCAGGCTCCAGGCTCAGTGAGGGACCCTATCTCTGCAATAAGGAGAGAGAGAGAGAGAGAGAGAGAGAGAGAGAGAGAGAGA